>JBBPBX010012554.1:0-13636 GCA_038048925.1 Garcialebias charrua
CATTTACCCATTGTTCTCACGGTCTCGCGGCAACTTACTCAAACACACAGACTCAACTTGGAGATAAAGCAGCCGCGCATGCGCACAAGATAGGCCTAGCCGTAAAGGCTGTTGTAACCTGACACTCTAAATTTGTGCGAAGCAGTTTCCGAATCCTCCGCGGTGAGGAAAACAAATATTAGTCATACATACTTTTTGCTGTCAAATTATTTAAAGCTAGAATAACAGCAAAAAAATAATACCTCATCAAATCGCTTTCAAGACTTTTTAATACTTTTCAAGACCCTTAATTTTCCCAAAATTGATTTATCAACTTTTAATAACTTTCAAGACCCCGCGGACACCCTGTATAAGTCGCATTCTCCAATTATTGGCAAAAAATTGGAAAAATCCATAAACGTGTCACACCTCTCTATACGTCGCATCTATTATGCGTCACCGCTGACGCGTCGCGTATGTTTCGCGTCACCGCTGACAACCTGAAATGTGGACCGGTGGTTAGCTCTGATGCAAATGGCTGCCACACGGAAGGACTTTAACAAGATTAACACGGTAAAAACAATTATTTGTTTGCTGAAAATTATAGCAAAGTTGTGTCTTAGCTGAACTTTTCCTAAATAAATCCACGTAATTGTCAAATCAGCTGGATTTAAAAAGTAGTTTCGCTACGAGCACCTGCACGGGTGGGGCCGCAGCATTTTCTTTAAAATTTAGCAAGATAAACACTTTAAAAATATATATTTGTTAGCTGACATTATAGCAAAAGTGTTTCTGAGCTTAACCGTTTCTTAATAAATTCATGTAATGAAATCGGCTGGATTTAAATTGTTTCGCTTTGACGTCTTCCGAACGGTCGCGCGAGCTGCGAAAATAAATTATAAATAAATCGAATTTTAGCTCAAACAACTCCAACAGCTAACAGTTTGTAAATGTCCATCCAGTGATTACTTTCTGTAAGTTTCATAAAGATCTGTCCTGTGGTTCTTGACCTATTTTGCTAACAAACACAGATAACAGTAGTTACTTCCAGAGCAGGAGGCCGGGCAGTGACAGAGTGTGTCCGACCAGAGGAGACTGCCGTCGGACACATGAGGTGGGAACGGTTGGTCGGTGTACCCTAGCGGACAAAAGTGGTACTGCACCATTTTTTTTCCAAAATGAAAAACAGTCATATCTCAGCCAAAAATTGGTCTAAAAATATGGGAAAAAATCCATAAACATGTCGCACTGCTCTATAAGTCGCAGGGCATGCAAATTAGGCAAAAAGGTGCGACTTATACAGTGGAAAATACGGTAATTTTACTACAACGTACCAAGAGTGTTTTTTAATTAGTTCTTCTCCTTTCAGCTGCTCCTTCTTCAGGAGTCTCCACAGTGAACTGAGACCTGGTGATGGTTTTTACACCAGATCTCCTCCCTGCAACAACCACACACACCGAGCTACCACAGCCCTCTGTGTGGAGCAGGGAGCTGCCATCAGGGTGCCCGGGAGCGCAGATGGTGGGGGGTTAAGGGCCTTGCTCAAGGGCCCAGAGTGGAGCACTTGATCCTTGATCTTAGTTGATATTATCATTGTTTTTAACTATCACTTGTTTTTATTTGATCTTTGATTTTAGTTGCACTTTGTAGCACTTTTGAGATTTTAGTTGATGAAAAGTGCGTTATAAATTAAATTAATTATAATTATTATTATTACATGAGGGTGGAGGCAGGTGGTCTGCTTTGTCTTTTCCACCCACATTTTTTTTTTAATGTTGGTACAGGGAGTTGAACCGGCGACCTTCCGGTCACGGGTCCACCTTCTTTAACCTCTGCTCCACCACGTCCTCCAGTTAAATTATCTTAATAAATCCACACGTTTTATTCAGATCTTTGTGAAACAGCTGCTTGTCAGATACAGGTAGTCCCCGATTTACGAGCGGGTTCCGTTACAACGAGGCGCTCGTAAACCGGAAATCTCGTAATTTGGAACGGCCGCCACGCTTCTCGTAAGTCCGGAATTTCGCTCGTAAATTGGAACGGTTTTGCTAGCGCGACTACGAACACTCGTTTTTCATCGAAAAACTGCTTATGAGTGCATAAAAATGATCGGAAACGTGTGTCCACATGTTTAGCTAACGAACTGTGGTGAAAAAACACAGAAAAACTCAGTATTTTTTGCGTTTTTTCAAAAAATTCGCCAGCTCGTAAGTCCGGAACCTCGTAGATCAGAGCGCTCGTAAATCGGGGACTACCTGTAAAAGTATATAAATCACGTGTCACAAGATGCAAACCTGCTTGTTTAAGTAACTTTTATTAACTACTGGTAAGTTGTTTTATTTGTTTCACTAGTTTAGAAGATGCCATCGGTAGCAGAGCCTGGAAACTTTCATATTTGTTCACCTCAATCCTGAAAAACTCACAACGATAGTCGTGGTTGTCAGGACTGTGTGTATTAAAATCCGTAACAGTTCCTATAAATAACTAAATGGACACAGAGCGGTAGTTTTTGTGCAGCTGGATGAAACTAAACCCTGACGGCGGCTCACCTGAACGGACGGGTGGATGGCGGGTCCCCAGACTTGTGCCGGAGGAGGAGGAGGAGGAGGAATTCCTGCCGCGGCTCCAGGAAACCAGGAAGTGGAGGGCAACGGCTCTGCAGACAGGATGGTGATCTGTGGTCGCCTAGCAACAAACAGGAAGTCATAAAGAGGAAAAAAACATCAACAATAATAATAATAATAATAATAATGTCTTTTTCTGTCATCTGCGTATGTTTCCCACACACAGACGAAATTCGTCTCTGCATTTAACCCAACCACCACCAGGTGGTGCAGTGAGCAGCCCGAAAGCGCCCGGGGAGCTGGAGAAATAGGTGTGCACTCATAGACACCCCAATCTGACCAGTTAAAGAAAAAACACTTAAACTACACATTTTTAATTAACATTTACACATTTTATTTAGAAGTTGTTCCTTCACAATAAAAACAAAAATAAAATTAAATGTCTTGATTCTACAGTTTAAAACTGCATGACAAATTACCGTATTTTTCGGCATATAAGTCGCAGTTTTTTTGCCTAATTTGCATGTCCTGCGACTTATACGGCGAAGCGACGTATTTATGGATTTTTTCACTTTATTGGACATAATTGGACTGATGCGACGTGTACGGCAGAAAATACGGTATATCAGTGTGTATAAATATACAAGCCCAAAACCAGAAAAGTTGGCACGTTGTGCAAATCGCAAATAAAAACAGAATACAATGACTTGCAAATCTTTTTCAACCCATATTCAACTGAATAGAATGCAAAGACAATATATTTAATGTTCGAACGGAGAAACTTTATTTTGTTTTGCAAATAACCATTAACTTAGAATTCAATGGCAGCAACACATTGCAAAAAAGTTGGCACAGGGACATATTTACCACTGTGTTACATCGCCTTTCCTTTTAACAACACTCAGTAAACGTTTGGGAACTGAGGAGACCAATTTTTGAAGCTTTTCAGGTGGAATTCTTCCCCATTCTTGCTTGATGTACAGCTTAAGTTGTTCAACAGTCCGGGGTCTCCGTTGTCGTATTTTACGTTTCATAATGCGCCACACATTTTCAATGGGGGACAGGTCTGGACTGCAGGCAGGCCAGGGGAGGACCCGCACTCTTTTGCTACGAAGCCACGCTGTTGTAACACGTGCAGAATGTGGCTTGGCATTGTCTTGCTGAAATAAGCTGGGGCGTCCATGAAAAAGACGTCGCTTGGATGGCAGCATATGTTGCTCCAAAACCTGTATGTACCTTTCAGCATTAATGGTGCCTTCACAGATGTGTAAGTTACCCATGCCTTGGGCACTAATGCACCCCCATACCATCACAGATGCTGGCTTTTGAACTTTGCGCCTATAACAGTCCTGATGGTTCTTTTCCTCTTTGGTCCGTAAGACACGACGTCCACAGTTTCCAAAGACAATTTGAAATGTGGACTCATCAGACCACAGAACACTTTTCCACTTTGCATCAGTCCATCTCAGATGAGCTCGGGCCCAGCAAAGCCGGCGGCGTTTCTGGATCTTGTTGATGAATGGCTTTTGCTTTGCATAGTAGAGCTTTAACTTGCACTTACAGATGTAGCGACGAACTGTAGTTACTGACAGTGGTTTTCTGAAGTATTCCTGAGCCCATGTGGTGATATCTTTTACACACTGATGTCGGTTTTTGATGCAGTACCGCCTGAGGGATCGAAGGTCACGGGCATTCAATGTTGGTTTTCGGCCTTGCCCCTTACGTGTAGTGATTTCTCCAGATTCTCTGAACCTTTTGATGATATTACGGACCGTAGATGGTGAAATTCCTAAATTCCTTGCAATAGCTCGTTGAGAAAAGTTGTTCTTGAACTGTTCGACAATTTGCCCACGCATTTGTTCACAGAGTGGTGACCCTCGCCCCATCCTTCTATGTGGATGACTGAGCATGTCAAGGAAGCTGCTTTTATACCCAATCATGGCACCCACCTGTTCCCAATTTGCATGTTCACCTGTGGGATATTCCAAATAAGTGTTTGATGAGCATTCCTCAAATTTCTCTGTCTTCTTTGTCACTTGTGCCAGCTTTTTTGAAACATGTTGCAGGCATCAAATTCCAAATGAGCTAATAATTGCAAAAAATAACAAAGTTTACCAGTTCGAACGTTAAGTATGTGGTCTTTGCAGTGTGTTCAATTGAATATAGGTTGAAAAAGATTTGCAAGTCATTGTATTCTGTTTTTATTTGCGATTTCCACAACGTGCCAACTTTTCTGGTTTTGGGCTTGTACTTAGAAATTCTGATCCGTTTTAAATAAATAAAACCTTTCAACATGTAGCACAGAAAGTTGGAGTAAAACAAACGGCAGGTCTTCATCTGAAGGTAAAACAGAAGCTGGAGGAACAGGACAGACGTTGAGGTAGAGACAAACATCTGGACAGGATGAACATGAAGCGATGTGGAGGGTCGCTCAGAAAAAAACGACCGGCGCAATTTGTCCTTGATTTTAAGTTTTAACGTTAAAACTGAAACGACTATATTAAAGTCATCGAGTTAAGAATAAAGCAGATTGTAATAAATTCAAATTACTGCAAGAAAAAAGGAAAAACGTCGAGAAGAAAGTCTAACTTGTGTTTCAAGGTTAAAGTATAAAAGCACCCACAATCCTTTGCTACAAAAATAATAAAACAACAGTTGGGTTTAAACGCAGAATGAGGTTCATCGCTTTAGGCTTGATTTTATTCTTCAAATTCGATTTCACCTGTTTTATTTTATTAAATAAAATTGTGACTTTAATCTCAACATTACGGCTTTATCTTAAAAGTGTGAAAAAAATAACCATTTGTCAATTTTCTTTTCTTGTAAATGATTTTTGACAAACCTTCATTACGGTTCATCTGAAAATAATAAAATCACAACATTTACCGTAATTTCTGGACTATAAGCTGCTACTTTTTCCCACACCTTGAACCCTGCGGTTTAAACAATGCTGTGGATAATTTATAACATTTAACCTCGTCACACGCAGACCCTCGCGTAGCTGTCCAATACATGCCCCTCTTGGGGGGCGGGTCCTCGTGACTCAATGAGACTACCTGTATAAATAAAGATTAAAAGACATCTGACCACTGACATTACAAACAGGACAGTTTCTCTGTTTAAACACTTTCTCCGTTCCTCCCATTCCCCACTTCCTCCTGCGCACTGCGCAGGAGGAAGATGAAGATAGCATCAGTGACTTCCTGGTATGCAGCTGTTTTTATTTTTTTAAACCAGCTGTGTTACGAGTACTGTTCAGATTTATTTATTTTTTTTACTGTAATTGCATTTGTTACTGGTAGGTATTTAATTAAAAGTTTAAAAAATCTTTCTGTGTAAATATCTCATGATACAACGTGGACACTTGCAGTTACTTGCAGTCAATTCATAAACTTCTTTTGTAAAAATTGTCACCAACTCTCCGTATTTAGCTCCATCCACACCTCTCTTTAAAAAAATTAGAAATTCTTACAATCTATGACGTGAATAAGTATCAAACAGGAATCCTTATGTATAAAGTTATATGTATTCCACTTTCTTTACCTAAATATTTTCATAATTTCTTTGAGTTTAATTCTAATTATTATTCATACCCTACAAGAAGGAGGTGTGATTTACATATAGCCTTCTGTAGAACCACTGTTGCTAAATTTTCATTCATGCATCAGGGTGTTGTGCTGTGGAACAGTTTGAAACAATTAAGTGAATCATGCACAACATTATCTGTATTTAAAAGAAAGTTTAAACAAACATTATTGATTTTCTAACATATTAGTTTTTATTTTATTTTATAATTTAGTAGTTTTTGACAATTTAAATTTATTTAATATCAACTATTATCTTTTGCTTTGGTATGTAATTGTGTATGTTTAAAGAAACATGTAAGTTTATGTATAAAGCTTTTATGATTTTCTTCATTTTTTTTAGAAGGGGGGGGGGGTGCTTGTAAGCCCAATTAGGGTTTTTATGACCTCTCCTGCACATTTTGTTTTATTTTTTACTTTTCTTTTATGTGTGTTGTTTCTTTTTGTGCAAACAATAAACAAACAAACAAACAAACAAACAAAAAATGTAACTTATTCTGGTGCTCCTGGCATGTTTAAATCATGTCTTGCTTTAGTTATAAGTTTAGCAGAGTGAAGGGACCAACATGCAACATGGGTTTCCTTTCCATGAGTGGCGACATGGTGGTAACATGGATGGAGCTAAAGTCAGAGAAAACACAGCTGCTTTGAATTTGTTCTCATTCATTATTCAAGCTCTCCCGCCCTGAAAGTCACAGAGTGCTTTTATTTAGATAAATAACACCAATTATCAGTTCTGCAGGAACGCTGTGAAGCTGGAGAAGATGTTTGGAGCTCTGAAGACATTTAAATCATTTTAATGCACAGAGCGCAAAAAGAAAAGCGTCAGTGTTGAACGCGGTTAAAAAATGTGCCTGCACTCCTAAGAAAATGTCACGTCTCCAGGGGAGGAGACAAGAAGTGAGAGCGTGGAGCGCAAGAGAGAGTATGCCAATTATTCAGCTATTTAACAGCGAGGATGTAATTTCTCTACGCTATGTCCCTGGTGTGAGCTCCAAGGAGTGAAGCAATGTGAGGTCCATTACAGGGACGATGAGCCTGCTTGTCCTCACGTTGCTTAAAAGCACAAACAATTTTGGAAAAAAGTGGCTGAATTGAATAGATATTTTCCGCTTTTACATTTGGGAATAAATGTAAGGAAATGTACAAAGTAGCATTAAAGCTAAACTGAGCCATCATCTCTTTAGTAAATTGATGGAGAAGCCCTGAATCATGAAGAGCAAGGGTGCTCTTATCCTGTCCCAGTGGACAGAGAAGGACCTTGGCCATTCTGACTGAGTTAAAGCCAGAGTTATAGGCACAATCTTAGAAAAAGGGTTTGATTTACCCTCGCGGCTGATGAAGTGCCATTTAACTGCAAGGAAGTGCACCTACAAACTGAATGCAAGTCAAGCAAAATGTCCGGAAAGCATACTTCATCAGTCATACCATGCATTTGCAAGGGATGCGGATGCAAAACTTAAGCAGTAAAGTGTGAATTATGTAATGCATTTAGGAGTAAACGGCAAAAAATTCAACTCCGCTGCAAGCCAAGTGGTTTTAAATGATGAGGCTGTACGCAGCCGATTTCAGGAGATCGATAAATTCAAGAGAAGGGCTATTTTGCACATGTTGGGCTGAAAATGTATTTTACTGCTGCTGTACATAACAGATGGAGAGAGAGCAGAGGGACTGTGGGGGGATTCTTCACCCGTGCAGGCCAAAGGGACCACGGCATGGTTAATCATCTCTGCTTTACGCTGATGGAGCTGCGGGTGGGATGGTTGGACAGAGTTTCTCCACCAAGACTTAGCTTATTTCCAGTTTTTAAAAAAAATTTCAGTCACTCTCAAGTCCCTGCAGCAGCATATCAGAGGACAAACAGCTGCTTTTTGCAGCTTTTTATTTTCATCACAGAACCAGTAGGGGGGGCTTAGCTTCAGCTCTACTTTCAGACTACTGTAAATGGCAAAGCATATGTTTCAGGTCGCAGACATAACATCTGCTGTCATGAGATCAGGGCGCTAAGAGGCCAGGAGTGAGAGGGGATAATGGAAGACTACCTTCCTTTTCACAACATCCTAATCATCTCCCCCTAGAACCATTTCCTACAAAAAATGATATCAATGCAGCACTAAAAACTGCAGACACACACTGGGAGTACGTCTAATCTGTGATGCAGCTACTACTGGCCAAAGTCCAGATGCCCGAGCACAGGAAGGTATGACAGAGTAATCAATGATGGCCTCACTAGATAAAAACAAAACAAATATTTTGATAAAAAGTGACGTTAGCTGGGAAAATAATCACATTTACTGTGGTGTAAGCCCAGTTTTCCCAAGATTTCTTACAAGAAACTCAAATTATTCCATTTTTCTTTTTAAATAGACTCAGATTATTTTTAGAAAATGAAGCCTAATGTTGGAAGGCACACACAAAAATTCACGTCTTCTATAAGGTCCCTTGGGGTGGAAGATAACTCAAGAAACTCCAAAAATTATTTCAACATTCCAGGAAAAACATCTAGAGTTAATAATAACTGATTAATTAGCTTGAGCTGTCTCTGCTACAAGACTAAAGAAGATCAGGAGGCGGGTTAAATAAAGCAGATGGACCAGGATCACAGCGGGGGGGGGACAGATGTCTTTCTGCAGCCTGACTTGACATCACTGTCACAGAATAAAGACTGGGTTCAGCTTTTGTCTCAATGCGAGGAAACTTTACTTTTGGCAACTAACAATGTTGGGAATTTCACACCTGGGAAAAATCATTCTAATGAACGCCTGCAGAACGAGCTTCATTTGAACAATGCGTCCTGACGTGTTGCTGACAACTCATCAGGGTTTGTGTTGCCATAAAGATAAGTTCAAAAAGCTATTAACCAAAACCACGCTGAGGCAAAGACAATGACAAGAAGAACTAATTTTAAAAATCTGGCTTGTTAGAAAAAACTAACCTATAGGCTTTGCATTTACAGTATATATTTTACAACCCAGAGGACATCAAAATAAAGACAAATTTTCACCCACATGTGTTAATAAAAGTATTAAATTACAGGCTTAGCCTTTCTTAGTGGAAGGTACAGTACAGTATATCACATGATGCCTTTGAGACCAGAGTTTCAATCAAATATCATTATTTTTAGCCATTTTTGTTTAAACATTAAAAGCAACAATATGTGAGATATCACAGAGCATGTGTTGTGAATGGTGCTCAGCTACTACCACATCAATTTGAGCTTTACGTTTGTAAAACTGAAAGACTGATGAGTCATTTTGCATCAGCTAGAATTGATCAGCATGAGCACAGATTAGTGGCAGCCATTTTGAATCGGATTTACTTCAACAGACAGTGAGCAGTAAATGCACAATCAATGATAACTTTATAAAAAGTTGCATTTAAACCAAACCAGCGGTTCACAAGATAGTTCAAGTTCAAATCAGGTTTATTGTCATTCTCATCTCATGTGGGAAATGAGATAGAATGAAATTGTGTACGTAAGGTCCCAGTTACACCCAAAAATAGTAAAAATATAAGGTATAAAAAGAAACGGTATACAAGGATCTAAGACGCCACACGGCATGCCATAAGATCTAAGATATACACTAAGATATACGCCACACGGCATGCCATAAGATCTAAGATATACTCTAATATATACGCTAAGATATACGCTAAACACTAATAATGTAAAACAATACGGCATAACCACAGCAGCCCGAACATGAGTCCATGGTGTGCAGATGGGTATGAATGAATACAGCAGCACGGATAATCAGCAGCACAGATAAGTCATATATCACCAATTAAAGTGGCATTACAATGTCATTTTGCTAACAATCAAGATGGTTGAATCCAAGAAAAATAATGCCACAGTTTTAAGCAAACAGCTTGTGCAATGATTAGCACTCAGGGTACGTGTTGGTGATGACTCTCAGCTACGAATGCACCAAATTATAGCTCAATGTTTGTAAAACTGCCCTAATTATGGCAATATTTGTGTTGGCTACGGTCAGCTGGCTGTGTTGCCATACAAACTACAGAAAATAATCTGTTGTAAATGTACCTTTGATCATTACTTTCTGAGAGTTTCAATAGATTTTGTCTACGTGTTCATGAGACATTTTACTAACAGACCAACAGTTGACTCCAATAGTTTATGACAAAGTTTTAACAAAGAGCTTGTGTGCTCAGGTTAAGTGTTGGGGACCATTCCCTGGTACTACCATGCCAAATTGTAGCTCATTATCTATAAAACTGACAGAGTTATAGCCATTTATGAGTTTGCTAAAGTCGATCAGATGGTAGCCATCTTGAATTGGGTCGACTCCCAAAGTGAATAAGTACAGTATAGATGTACTTCTACTTTCAGGAAGTTTTGTTAAAAACTGTGCCGTGATTTTTAAGTTGTATTTTATTTCCCTTTATAGACGAACACGCACAGCAAAACATTATCACCTGCCTTTCGGCGGTGGGCGATAATTATTACAGAATTACTGCTGATTCAAACGTGGATTACTGGTGAAAGCTGGAAGTCTGAAGCTACATCACAGAGCGAGAGGTCTAATCTAGTCAGCGTTGCAGCTGCCCAGTTGTGCTTGTAAAATAGGAACCCCCACTCTGGGGCAACCACTGAGAACGAGGGAGCAGAGGAGCACGGCGCTGTAAAATGAGGTTGTCGGCTTGATAAGTATGGGCTGCTATGGTCCAAATCCACTTTTCTCAGCAGCCATAAAAGGTTCTGGGAGTCCAGCGCGAGCGAGGTGGTGCCCGATATGCTGCCTTGCACTCGTTCTTGCACTTTCTCCTTCACTTTGAGATGAGAAGGTAGATTGGAAGACTGAGCCGGTGCTGGATTTCCTATCAGGAGCCATTTTAAGAAGCACCTTTTCCAACATTACAAAGCCTCCTATCATAGTGGAGTGAATGTCTGCGTTCACACCGGAGGCCGTGGGCCCAAAATTTCCTTGCTCTGTGGTTTGGAAGGCTGGGGGGGAAAGAAAACAGAGCTGCCTCCATCGGGCCAATCAACAGCTGCTGGTAAACTCATTTTTGTGGCATGTAATCTAGAACAAGGATCGATTTCTGTTCTGCACCAGCATGGATACAGTTCACATAGTCGGGTTCCAACATTAAGAATAATTGCAGAATAGTGGATGGGGGGCTGCTCTCCACACAAAGACCCCCTGTTTTCTCCTATTCGAAGCCCAGCTCAGCAGGAAACCTCCCTCATTGACCTGCAGCCTGAAAGCGGCCATATTGACAGTCATCCGCGTTGAGCTGCAAGCGGCAGCTTCTTTGATCCAAGCACATTTTGAGCAACAGAGATCCTTCTGTGGCTTAGGATGAGGAAGTCCTGGGGTGGATGGAAAAGTAAACGCACCCAGTAAGGATTGTGATTTTAACCTGAACGAGTGATACAAGATTTTCTTGTTAGTAAACGCTGGAATGCAGCTTTTACACTCCATGCTCTGTATTCCTGTTTTGAACCAGGAGCCCTACGATGTAAGACCTCTACAAGGAAATAAGTCGCAAGTGAAAGAAGTCATTAATAGCAACATCAAGATGAATGGATTCCTTTTGCACAAATAAAAAGAGAGGTGGTGGAAAGGCACTTTGTAATAAACCTTAGCACTTCATTTACTGAGCTCCAGCCTCTTTGCTATTTCCATCTCGCCGTTGTTTGTCCTTCCACCCTTGGTGTCAGGGTTGCTTTAATGACACTAATGGAAATGGTTGTCTCTGCTTCCCTCCCACACTCCCCCACCTTTTTCTTCTTCATCTTTATACAGTACCTCTATTCTGTGTCTCATTTTCAACTGAATCTTTCTCCCTCCCATCTCCCCAAACTCCTTTTTTCCATTGCCCATCTGTCACCAAGAGGCATCTGAGGGAAATAATAACGATCCAGGCACAGAAAGACTCAGTGGCTTCAATAAAACACATTAAATAAGGGGGTAAAATGCAGGGCCACAAGTGTTGGTCTAATAAAAACAGTCCTAATCAAACCGTAAATGTATCGTCAAGTTTTATTAAAAAGTGATTACAAGTTTAGGCTTGCTTCTTTTATTTATTGAGGAATGACATCTGGGTCCTTGAGCTATAATCAAAGAAGTGAAGAATTCTTTGTGCCTTACAATGAGGGCAAGATTTATTAACGCAAACTTGTTTTCAAAAATGCTTTTCAAAAATCTAAGTGTATTAAACTGGAGGAAACATTAATCTTTATTTAAATGATAAACGTTAAACCTCTACTAAAGTTGAACTGAAGGTCAGGTGAAGTAAAAAGACAAAATTATGTACATTTTTTCCTGATTTGAAACAGAACAGTGTCAGAGAAAATTTGGTGACTTGAATGCTACACTTGAGTTGCCTGAAAGATCTGCCTCCGATCAGAAACCCTGTGATTCTGGTTCTCCGAGCGTTTCCCTCAGCAGGACACGAGATGAGGAGTTGAAGCCAAGTCATGAAGAGACAGACCAAGTGACGGGGGAACACGCTAGCACCGAATCAACTGGCAGATTAAAAGAAAGGAGTATCCAACGTTTTCATCTCACAGCTCTTTGTCATCTTGGGCGTTTGCTGCCATCGCAAGCCTCCGGAGGCCCAGTGACAATGTGACAGATAGAGCCGGGCCGCTGCTAGAACAGCAGCTTGACTCACACTAAAAAGTGTTGTTCCAAAACAAAATGTCAGTCACTTTATAATAAGATGGAAAATCAATCACGCTTGAATGATTTGTTTTTTAGGGGAACTGGCAAATGCTTTGAATGCACAACTCCGGAAAAACATTTACACACGATTCAGACACGCAACAAAAACATTTAATAATGTGAAATGAGAGACACAAAGATGTAACGTCCCCCTTTTTGGTGTCATGATAAGATGTTCAAGTTTAATCTTTGATCATCTGTAAGAATTTCAGTGCAGCTTCCTCAGTCTAATATGCAGGACTCTGTGAATCTTTTAGAACATGGAAAACGACAAGAGAGCCAGAGTTTTATGTCAAAGATTAAATTTGTAGCAAAGCTTGGACTGTTGTAGAATGTATTAATATGTAGATGTGAGCTAATGAATCTGGACTTTTGTCAGGAATCTAAATGTTTTAATTTTGACTTGCAGCAGGAATGAGACAGCATTTTAACCATTGCTGCCTCCTGAAGTTCCCTGTCTGAGTGATGTGATGTGGGGAGGGGGATATGGGCCCATCATTTATGGTCCTTTTACATGGACTCAGCTCATTCCCACTCAGAGCCTGGGTTCAGAGTCTTTCCACAGGGTGGTCCCACCACTTTCAGCTCTGTTCTTAGGACCTCCTTTGCCGAGAGTCCAAGTGAGCCGAGTCGAGCTGAAGGTCGGTAGATGTCAGAGGACCGCAGGACATTAACTGGCCCGAGAAGGATATCTGTCAAGAGCATCTTACACACGAGAATCAAACAAACCATTTTTAAAACTTTGCAACCATAGCATTTGTTGTTGTATTTAAAGCGTCACTGACATGATTTTTTTACTATGCATAAATTTGCTCAA
>JBBPBX010012554.1:18764-53857 GCA_038048925.1 Garcialebias charrua
ACAAAAGTGATTATTTGGTTGTCTTCACTAATTATGTTTCATAAAAAATGTGAATTAGTCAAAACAAACAGCATTATGAATAATTAAAACAAGTTGTCATTGCAGGACTTGAGTCAAACCACAGTAATATACAGGTGGTCCTCGACTTACGGCAATTTCGTGTTACGAACGGCTGCAGGAACGGAACTCGTTCGTAAGTTGGGGACAAGCTGTATCACTAACTTGAAACACTTGACTCATTTAATATACAGTTAGTAAAAGGTGGTGAACGTAGCCACGGTGGGTGGTTATTGGTTTTTGGGGAACCATTTCCCTGCTTCATGTTTGTCACCAGGTCAGTGCAGTCTTGGGTTGGGACAGATGTATCTGACTATAGAATCAGAAGACACAGAAACCAGTGGACCAGTGCACATAGATGGACCTGAGTTGACTGGCAGAGCAGAGTCTGTTGCCTGCATGCTAATGGGCCAGAGCACATTGATATGCACAAAGGCTAAAAGCTGCGGCTCTAAATGGTCACTAAAATTGTTCTTGTTGGTAATTATGCATAGTTTTATGGTAGTTACCATGCATGTCTAACTAAAACTGCAGCCACTGAAAGAAACTGCATTGTGTAGGAACTGACTTCATTTTTCCACTTGAGTGGTCACGTATCTGAAACAGTAACATAAAATTTCCCAAATCAATAAAAATCCTAATTGTTTTTATTCTCTCAGTGTATGTAACGCAACAAACATGCTACAATTGCAATAACTAATTCAAGCTTTGCTCTCATTAGCTTAAACTTCTTCATCAGTGTTTACAGCAATTAGACTTGAAAACCATTTTTCTAAAATGTGGACGTTCATCTAAACAGTGTGAACTCAAACAATTATAAGGAATTAACAAGTTTATGAAGCCACAACTCCTAAACTTAATTTACCCTTTGTTTCCTAATTATGTTTTAGAAAAATATTTTGTGAAAACACAAAATTATGTGAAAACAAGTAAATAATTTCATTCCCAGTACAAATAAAGTGACCCTAGCAAGTAAAACTGCTCATAAAGCCAAACAGGAACAACAAGCAGGGTACTATAAAGAGCATGAAAACATGATTTATAGGTGCAGACAGGGCACTCTTTCTCACCTCATCTGCTTGTGATAATTACCCAGCACTGACTGAGACCCCCTTCTTATCCGTCCCCCCACGGGTCCGAGATAAAGGATCGGCCCACTGAGACAACAGCAACACAGATGGCCAGAGAGCAGCTGTAGTGGTGGTGTGAGTGTACAGTGTGAGGGGGTTACTAAAAACTAAAGTGAATAATTAGAAAGAAAAATACCAAGAAACAGTGTGTTTTTCCAGTTAGTGAGAGATCCACAGAGTTGCCTAAAGGTTAAAACCCTCACTTAATGGCAAGATTTAAGAATAAGGTTAACCCTTTCTAGTTGTTGAACAGACCACTACAATTCCACTGTGGCTGCCGATGACAGTCAATGCTGTGTGTTTTTTTTTAGTAAAATGCTCTTTGGATGGAGGAGGAAAAGCTTTACTGGTGGAAAAAGCAAGAAAACGGTCTTAACTTATGTAAAATAGCAGCATTTATCTAAACCCTAAATTAGGCAGCCATTAAAAACCCTGACATCATAGACTGTGAAAGATTTGAGTGGAGTATAAAGCGTAAAAAATATATCTACAGGAAGTAGTAGACCAGTGTTTTTCAACCTTTTTTGAGCCAAGGCACAGTGTTTTCATTGAAAAAAATCACGAGGCACACCACCAACCAAAATTGTAAACAAAGATAGCTCATAGGAGGGACCGCCTCTGGACACGCCTACTGAATTGATTGACAGGCCGGGTGGGAAAAAAAAGGTGAGAGCCGGTCTCTGCCGCCGCGGTGTTCTGTGTTTATATGTTAATAAAAAGTTCTAAAAAAATAAACTAAAAACAGGGAGTGCTGGTCCTGCAACCCACACATTGGACAGGAAATCTGCAGAACCTCGCACTGCCACGTTAGACCCGAGTTTAATTCACTTGTGACAAATTCATTCATTTCCTCATCATTTCAGTCATGGAGTCAGCGGAGGAGGAAGCGATCACTTGACTTTTGGCAAAAAAACTCAAGAAAAGGCCAGATCAAGGATGAAGAAGGGGAATTTAATATATTTGTGTCGCATACAAATAGTGCTGGACGATAATTCAATAACGATAAATATCGCGATATACTTTTATTCAATAACGATGATATGAAGTTTAAGCATATTTTCGATATTTCGATAGGATTTTACAACGTTTTTCTGTTTCTGTTCGGGTTGGAGCGGCTGCTTCAACAACCCGCCCGGACAGAAAAAGCTGTGACACAAAACGTGCGTGGTGACGTCGTTGTTACGCAGCGCTCACTCCAGCAGCAGGCGTTAGCGGTAGCAGGCTAAAAGCTAAGCTAGTCTCCAAAGCGCGTTAAGTTTTCGCTTCAAAACGAGTCAAACGAGTGCTCATGACCGTCAGAATGTGACTGAACAAAGTTTCACAAGCGAAGAGAAAGCAGACGACATCACTGATGAGAGGAAAGACTAATTCGTCGGTGTGGACGTAGTTCGGTTTTGTTAAACTGCAGGTCTCATCTGCAGCGAGTCTTACTCGGTTTCTTTATTTTGCAAAACGTGACAAAGTCGTTCTAACTAGCGGTGGGAACATCTAACTTGTTTAATCTGAAGAGTTTCCACTCGATATAATATGAGAGTCAGAAGATGAAGAACAATAAAGTTTGAGCCAACGTTTCCCTGAAACTACGACGTAAACAAACAGCCCCAGCAGCGCTGCATGTTTTTTAAATTCAAAATAAAACAAATTCATCAGAAGAAGAAAAAAACACTGAATGAAAATGTGCAGAAAGACGAAAATAGTGTTTTAATATCTGCCCCTTGTTTAAAAAATACAAAATAACTACAAACAAACAACAACCTTCACTTCACCTGCACCACACCTTCCCAACAACTTTGATTTAATCATCTTTTAAAACATATAAATAGTTTTAGAAATGTTTATGGTGATATCAAGTCAACACAATCCTGTTTCCTGATTTACAACTCAGCTCCTTCAAACTAGTCCTAAATGGAGGTTTTACAAACATTTACATTCCCTTCAGGGTTTAATAACTTTAAACAAATTTTAATTGAATATTTGGGGGGTAATTTTTTTTTCAGTTTTATACATGACTTGTAAAATACTATGTTCAACCAAATCATAAAATTTTAATAATTTAAACTGATGAAATATTTGTTGGGTGACCATAGCACTTCCTACTAATAATTCTTGTAGCTCTTTAAAAACAAAACAAAAAAAACAGGGTTTGTAATAGTTTTACATGCTTTTCCCCAAACTTCAATACAACAGATTAAATATGGAACAATCATTACATTATTCAATATATTCAAAACTTTGTCATTCAAAAACTATTTTACTTTATACAGTAATGCAATTGATTTTGTTATTTTTATTCTTAAGTAATTTCCATGAGATTTCTATGTCAGCTTCTTATAAATAACAACACCCAAAAGTTTTATTTAATTAACTATGAATTTCAATGCTGTAAATTTTAAAGATGTTTAAAGTTAAAACTATTAATATTGACACAGTTGAGAATTTTATGGCAAGAAAGTTCATGCTCAATAATCCACGTACCAAATCCAATAATTTTCAGTCGGGTCATCTGGACAGTTTCTTTTTATAGAAATTGGATGGAGGATGGAGGGTGAAACGTTTCTATAAAAAAGAAACTGTCCAGATGACCCGACTGAGAATTATTGGGTTGAGAAGTTTATGTTTATTTGATGGTGATTTCCATCTTTTTGGAGGCTAAATACAAATACAAGGAGAACATTAATTTATTTGTATAGTTTATACAGGTAGTCCCCGATTTACGAGCGAGATCCGTTACAACGAGGCGCTCGTAAACCGGAAATCTCGTAATTTGGAACGGCCGCCATGTCTCTCGTAAATCCGGAATTTCGCTCGTAAATTGGAACGGTTTCGCTAGCGCGACTACAAACACTCTATTTTCATCCAAAAACTGCTTATGAGTGCATAAAAATGATCGGAAACGTGTGTCCATATGTTTATCTAACTAACTGTGGTGAAAAAACACATGAAAACTCAGTATTTTTTGCGTTTTTTCCAAAAATTCGCCAGCTCGTAAGTCTGGAACCTCGTAGATCAGAGCGCTCGTAATTCGGGGACTACCTGTAGTTTTTTTTAGGCTTTTATATTGTTTATATCGATATCGAATTATATCGATATCGACCGAAATTAAGAACTATATCGTGATAAAAATTTTGGCCATATCGTCCAGCCCTACATACAAAACACCCACCTGCCCGGCGTCGGGCAGTTTATTGTGCGACAACGCGTTTGCGTTCGCGGTTGTAAAAATTGAGCTTTGCGCGTACATGCCCTCCGGGGATACGCGTGTGCCTCTGCGTACAAACGGCGTAGAGTGACGTACGGCCGAACGAACGCAGATAATTAATTCGGTTTCAAAAAATCTTTTTAGTCCAGTTAAGTGAAATTGGATAATTTCCACGGCACACCTGACGATCACTTGCACACTAGTGTGTCGCGGAACAGTGGTTGAAAAACACTGTAGTAGACAATATAGTATTACAGTATATACTTTATATTGAGGAAGAAAGGACCGAACATGCAGGCTGGAGAGCACAATCCACGGACAAACGAAAAACACAGAGACACAGAATATATAGGGAGGCTGACAAGACAAAATGACAAACACCTGGGGGTGATTAGAATTTGAGATGGGTGAGACAGGAGCTGACAACAAGGGGGGAGCTGACAACAAGGGGGGAAACACTGGGGAGTGCAGGAAACAAGGATCTAAATGAAAACATACAGATACATTTTGAACATGTTTTAAAGGTTTACGAGACAGACGTTTTCTCAAAGTAGTCACAATTTTTTTGTGGCCATCTTGAACCTGTCTATTTTTTGTCCATGCATGTGAACTCCCAGCACATTATAGCAAAAATTTCACCAGAAGTTCCTGCAAAGTACAGGTAGTCCCCGATTTACGAGCGAGATCCGTTACAACGAGGCGCTCGTAAACCGGAAATCTCGTAATTTGGAACGGCCGCCACGCTTCTCGTAAGTCCGGAATTTCGCTCGTAAATTGGAACGGTTTTGCTAGCGCGACTACGAACACTCGTTTTTCATCGAAAAACTGCTTATGAGTGCATAAAAATGATCGGAAACGTGTGTCCACATGTTTAGCTAACGAACTGTGGTGAAAAAACACAGGAAAACTCAGTATTTTTTGCGTTTTTTCCAATAATTCGCCAGCTCGTAAGTCCGGAACCTCGTAGATCAGAGCGCTCGTAAATCGGGGACTACCTGTACTGTACTAAATTCTGTGTAAATCTAAGTGGAAATATGTGTTTTTTTCCCCAACAGCTGAAGCTCAGTGAGATACAACTTTTACAGATTCAAACATTTGTCCAAGTTTTCTCAGCCACGTGGAGTTTCCTGACAAGACCGTAAAGTCAGCAAACAGTGGGCACACATGGCCAGGAAGTATTTCACATACTTCACCGAGCCATAATACCATATACCCACACACACACACACACACACACACACACACACACACACACAACCCCTGCTCAATGAACGACTTCAGATGAGATAGTCATCTGAGACAGGAAAGAACATTTATCAAACCACCCACCAGCTCCATCTCTTCCCTACTAACCCTGATGCTAAAGAAAACATGAGGCTGTAATGAGATATCCTATAGATTTTGTAAATGAAACACAATATTGAATTCTCTTGCCGCCCAGTTTTCTTTTATTTATATTTTTTGGCTATCATACTCACTCACATAAACATATATACACACAGAGGAAAGAAAAATCAATATAATCCTGTATGCCTTGCACAGTCAAACACCCAGCAATTCATCAGCGTTGGATTTCAAAGTCTTCTTCTTCGCCCATTTTGACCTTGACGGCTGTAATTTTTATGCCCTTTTTAAGTTGAAAGAAAGGATTAAAAAACGGTACTTAAAGTCCAACGACTCACGCAGACTCAAAAAAGTAAACCTGGTCTAAAGGGCCGGAGATAAAAGTGCAGTGCACATCTGACAAGCCTGTTTGAGGTCACATCTAGCAATTGTCTTGATCGTAGTCTCTAGTTTTGGCTTCCTTGAGCAATCGAGTGTGACCAATCTGCGTCCGATAAGCCTGGAGCCAATTACTGGCCCCAGTCACAAAAACAGTTCAAAGAATCCCAATTTCTGCCCTTGTTAAGATAAGCATCATCATGCAAAATTTGACTAATTACAAGAGAGCTGAGTCACCCACTGTACTTCCAGACTCCCAATGAACTACAGAAAATTACGCTGGCCAATTATTGCCATATAAAGGAAAAGGCTAAACATGAACTACAACAATATTTTAACTACAGATCCTGAATAAGGGAAAACATTCTAGATGCAAAGGTGATACATTGTATTAGCATGCACATTTTATTTTTTAAACAGTCTGCTCTTTTTGTTGTTGTTTTTAAGGGCTAGCTGGCTGTGGCATCAAAGTTCTGTTAGAGGGTTGCTGATTAAAAGAAAAGCCAGTTTCTCCATGTTCACAACAATTCTGAGGAAACCATTTAAAAATGGAGTACAAGAGAGATCAAAGCCTTCAAGTCAACATGGGGAGGAAGAATTCATTACTACCGGTATATTGCGTGAAACCGGATGCTACCCCTAAAAAATGCCCTTAAAATAACTCTGCACAGCATAAATCCATGGCAACTTGGAAATCAGGAGTTGGGGGGGAATGCATCTGAAGACAGCACAGTAATAATGGAGGAGTTATGTATGGTTCCAGGGGTTAAGCGTTTGCACCAGGGGCATTGTTAGATTACAAAATGAAGACTGTGAGAGATAAAAGGTCCTATACATGTCATCGCTCTCATCCTGGAGACTGCAAAGTTGCCTTTGAAGTCAAGAAAGCAGGTTTTTTTCCTGACGAGTACAGCAGCACTTTGTTCCTCAACTAAAGAATCTTTTGTCCTGCTGACATACATAAGACAATTCATTTTCATACCATATGACCTAAAAACAACAAACACATAAGTACTACCGTAATGCTAAAAACAGTCCAATTCAAGAATTTTCATTCAGAACATTTTCACTTAGTACAGTTAGGGCAAACTAAATGCTTTAACAGCATAAGCCCTATTCGCACAGACTGAGAATCTTCACCAGCACTATTCGCACAGGATTAGTTTTACCTAGGGACCACATGTAATAAATAAATTACTTCCCAACGTCTGCTTTTTATGTGGCACATTCGTACGGGATAACCAAAGCCTGAGATTTAGCTGAACTTTACTGACATATTCCGGATAGGATGTTAATGTGCTGCAAGTTTTGTTAAGCTCAGATGGACAACCTGTCACCGGCCGCATGCGTCCGCTGGCCCGCCGGTTGAAATGGACTTGCGACCTGTCCAGGGTGTCCTCCACCTCTCGTACAGTGATTGCTGGACATGGGCACCAGCGACCCCACTACCCGAAAAGGAAGAAGCGGGTAATTGCAATGAATGGATGGATGGATGGATAGAGCGATCAGCTGATTACCGGCTGCGCGTGTCTCCACACCTGCTGTCATTTGCGGTGAAGGAAGTAGCAGCATCTACAAAAGCCAAAAGGAGCAGTGCGTTCATTTAAAATAGCCTAGTTCTATATTTTCTAGGCATGTAACGGTACAGCACGTTCGGTTCGGTCTACCTGCGTACCGTTTCGGTTATTTTTTCACTCATTGAACGTTATTAATGAGGGAATATATGCACCGCAGAACTAAATTTCCTGGGCGCGTTTCAGCACGGAGCTATTATCGCGCAGCACGCGAAGCACCCGCAGCATTTAGCCGTTAGCATGCCGTGTGCTGTCTTCTGTTTGGGAACGTAATGGCTTTTTTGACGAGCGCACATTCAAATCTGTGTGGACGTGTTTTCACAATAATAATAATAATAATAATAATAATAATAATAATAATGTCACATTTTTGTCATCTGTGTATGTTTCCATACAAGACGAAATTTGACTCTGCATTTAACCCAATCACCACCAGGTGGGGTAGTGGGCAGCTATAGAAAGCGCGCCGGGGAGCAAATTGGGATGAGATGTGTTGCTCAAACACACCACAAGTTATGCCGTGACTGGGGTTCGAACCTGGGTCCTTCGGGTCCAAAGTCGGTTCCCCTGCCACTACACTATCTTCTGCAGCAACACGTCTAACGTGAACGCGCTGGAAACTACTTCATCCGAACGTGAACGAAGAAACAGCAGCTTGTTACAAACAGCGCTAACAACAGCTGCTGAGCTGCATTAAAACTACTTCGTCCGAATGTGAACGAAGAAAAGCTCTCAGCTTGTTACAAACAAACAGCGCTAACAACAGCAGCTGCATAAAAATTACTTCATTAGGTAATTCAGGTCGGTCCAGAGCAATAACGCAAACTGTATGAGTTTTTAAATCTCTGAATCTAAGTCTGAATGTTGTTTATGCGCAGGCTTTAAAGTTACTGATCCTCGCTATGAGACATCCATCATGTCAACACTTCAAAAAGTTCAGCTCTTTATGAAAAAACTAAAACTGATGTCAACAAGTCCTGGAGCTGACGCCCTGATGATGAGTGGGAGATTCAACCGTTCAAGAGGTATTGTTCTTTTATTATAATTATTATTTATTATTTATTTATTATTATTTAAAATCATAATCTTATTAACTTATCTTTTTTACCTCTGTGTTTTATTTCGTCTTGGACAGAGGTAGCATCTCTCTTCCACTTCAGGGACAGACATCCACCAGAGATCACCTGCTGCAGCTAAGAAGTGTGTGATGACTGAACTGAACTCTGAACTGTTCCAGGACCTGTCCCACCTGGGAGCAGGTCCAAGAGGTTGTGAGTACAGTAATGAGGACAAATACAGCCACACTGCTGCTACTGGACAAAAACTTGATTAGTTAGACTGTAAACAGTCTGTTGCTGCTTATTGTTCTGTTCTGACTGTTATTGTATTTATTAAGATTTTTATTATTGTTAATATAGTTTATTTATTGTAGAGTGCTGTTTATTTAAAATATCATCCAAATGGGTCACTTTTATTTATTACTACAATACAATACAAATGTATTTTTGGCATATTTTCAAAATAAACATTTTGTAAGTCTTTATTTTGTCTTTTTTTTGTACCGAAAATAAACCGAACCAAGCCCTCCTTGCAATTGAACCAAACCGAAATGTGATTTTAGCATGCCGTTACACCCCTAATATTTTCCCAAATGATTTTGCTTTGAAATCTAAAACAAAAACTGCCTCATTACGTTCGGATCCCGCCCATTTCTGTCCAAATCACAGATAACCCTATTAGCATTGGATTAGTATTATCACAGGACCTCGGAGTTCAGCAAAATATAGTAGGTAATTTGCGGGGGAATTTTTACTTTACAAATTACTGACATGGCCGATTCACACAAGATTAACAATACAGACAATCTCTGTAATTACCAGCATGTGGGCCCTAGCTGTGGACCATAGTATCCTCCTCCACCGTCTTCATGTGGAGGTCGGTCTCTGTGACACTGTCCTGGACTGGTTCAGATCTTTCCTCTCCAATAGGCTGGAATGTGTCAGTCTTGGCAATGCCACTTCCCAGACAGTCGGTGTCTCCTGTGGTGTACCTCAGGGGTCAGTTCTGGGGCCCCTGCTGTTTTCCCTTTACATGCTGCCTTTGGGTCAAATTATTAATCAGTTCAACATTTCCTTTCACAGGTAAAACTACTGTAATCCTGTGCGAATAGGGCTGATTCAATATTATTTCCTTTTCTTAGTCCTTTTAAACAGGCCAAGTATTAGGTCATAAACCATTGTCCAACAATTTTTTTTTTTTTTACCCTTTATTTATCCAGGTAGTCTCATTGAGCCACAATAACTCATTTTCAAGAAAGACCTGTTTAGGGAGCAAATCGTGGGGGTTAAGGGCCTTGCTCAGGGGCCCAGAGTGGGGTGAATGAGGGTGGAGGCAGGTGTGGGTGTTTCACCTTTTCCCCCCACATTTTTTGATGTTGTCGGTACTGGGGCTTGAACCAGCGATCTTCCAATCACAGACCCACCGTCTCTAACTTCTGTACCACCACTCCCCTAAGTTATTATTAGTTAAGGCTTTGTTCATTTGTCACATCAGCAAAATATCTCATGAACCACTGGATGAGTTTAACAAAATTCTTAAAGTAATCACTAGATATAACTCAATTTCTCAACGTATAACTTTTGTTTAAAACTCTGGCATTAAAGGTGGCACACATTATACAATCCTTCCAAGAATGCTGTGCCTTCAACTTAAATCAGATACCGCCACTGTTTTGACCTGTGTTGCCTCATTTACAGCCCGAACTCTGTGTAGAAATACAGTATTTATTTGCTTTCAGACACAAACGGCAGCACAAAGAGAATTTTATGGGTCATCACAAATCAGATACAGCCACATTTTAGAGTTGTGCAAGCAATGGAAGTCACGACAAAGAGAAAGAGTTCACGTGAGGAAGGAGAAATCACAAAAGGCACGAAGGTTACAGCTGAATAGACTTTACTGCTACAGAGATTTCTTATCAAGTGAAATGACCTGGAAGTATTTCAGTGGCCATGATAAGAACAGGCCCCACTCTATGGACATGGACTTTATGCATTTTAAAACAGGACACACTAAATAATGTTTTATGGAATAAATTATTTTAAAAAATTTCCCACAATTTACTAAGGTAGAAACATTTAAAACATGATGTGAAATCTCATCATTACACTATTAATATAGACCTCGTGTCCAATTTAAAGCTACATTTGTGACTACAGTACTGAACTGTTTCATGAAAACAAAATATTTTCTTTCTTTTTAGAGCTTTTCCTTTTTGTATGCCCAAACTTTCAAACTGTTGCAACAGCTTTTGGCAAAAACACGTTTGTGTATTATCAAATGTTAAGTGCTTGAAAAGAGTTTTTCTTCTGTGTGGATGTGCCTCACAGAGGATTCACCTGCATATCTCTAAAAATGAAAAAAGAGAAGTTATAATATTAATAATAATAATAATGAATTTAATTTATAACGCACTTTTCATTAACAAAAATCTCAAAGTGCTACAAAGTGCAACTAAAATCAAAGATCAAATAAAAACAAGTGATAAAATCAAGTAAAATCAATGATAAAACAACAAAAATCAATAATAAAATCAATTAAAAATAATGATAATATCAACTAAGATCTAAGATAAAATCATGTGGAGGCAGAGTAGGCTCGCTTAAAAAGAAAAGTCTTTAAGCCTTGTTTAAAGTCAACCAGTGACTGTGGAGCTCTCAGGTAGTCAGGGAGGGAGTTCCATAGGCGGGGGGCAGCCACACAGAATGCCCGGTCTCCCATGGTCCTTAATTTGGTTCGTGGAATGTGAAGGAGATTATTGTTCTGTGATCATAGAGACCGCCACATTGTGTATTACAAAAGTCTCAATTTCTTAGACATGTATCCATTTCTTGAACAAAATGGTTGGGGTCAGGAAGGACTAACTTTCCCTAGAAATCCTACTCTGCTCTTATTGCTTAAGTTTTTATTTCACAGGGCTGTGAGTACCGTAATGGACGAATGGCATTCATGAGAAAGTCATACGTCTTGTGATTTTGAAGGATTTGCAACTTTGCCAAGTGAGTCACAGAGGCACACAGCCAGATAGCTTCTGTTATGATCACGTTTAAAAAATGAACAGCTTTTCTCTTGAAATAGTCACAAAGTTGTGATCTGCATCTAAAACCCATCTTAAACTCGGCCCAAACCACCTGGTTTGCATCACAGGTGTCCTCAACCAGTCTCAAGGGCAAAAATATCTGACGCCAGTGACCAAGTCTAAAAAGATGTTCTGATGATAACCAGTTATAAAAAAACTGGTCCAAACTCTCCCATCTTCCTTTCAAAAGTACTCCAATAGAATAAATTATAAACATGGTGGTGGCTGCCAAGAGTGGTACAAAACAAGCCAAGGTGTGCGAAGGTGGACAACAAAACATTGTGCAAGGCCAAGGATACTGTTTTCTAAGAAGTCCACACTAAAGGAGACTATGATTTTTAAAAACTGGCTGCTGCAAACGCAGCAAAGGCTCTTTGATCACTTGGTTGCAAACACTAAAGGACCCAATATGCTCTATCCAAAGCCGAACAGTTGACTTGCGGACATGTAGTCGCGGGACATTCATTGCCACTAGGCTTGTAACGGTACAAGTGGGTGTACCGAACCGTTTTGGTACAGCACGTTCGGTTCGGTCCACCTGCGTACCGTTTCGGTTATTCTTTCACTCATTGAACGTTATTAATGGGGGAATATTTTAGGCATGTAACGGTTGTAATGGGTGTACCGAACCGTTTCGGTACACCGCGTTCGGTTCGGTCCACCTGCGTACCGTTTCGGTTATTCTTTCACTCATTGAACGTTATTAATGGGGGAATATTTTAGGCATGTAACGGTTGTAATGGGTGTACCGAACCGTTTAGGTACACCGCGTTCGGTTCGGTCCACCTGCGTACCGTTTCGGTTATTTTTTCACTCATTAAACGTTCTTAACAGGGGAACATATGCAACGCGGAACAAAATTTCCTGGGCGCGTTTCAGCACGGAGCTATTATCGCGCAGCACGCGCAGCATTTAGCCGTTAGCATCTCGTGCGGTCTCCTGTTTGTGAACGTTATAGCTTTCTTGTTAAAAGACGAGCGCACGCGCAGCTTGTGTGGACGTTGCTCTATGAAGACTCTGCAGCAGCTGAGTGACGCAGCTCTCTGCAGCAGCAACACGTCACGTGAACGCGCTGGAAACTGTCATCCGAACGTGAACGAAGAGCTGTATTAAAACTACTTCATCCGAACGTGAACAGCAGCTGTATTAAAACTACTTCATCAGGTAATCAGAGCGGTCCAGAGCAATAACACAAGCTGTATGAGTTTTTAAATCTCGAATCTAAGTCTGAACGTTGTTATATGCGCAGGCTTTAAAGTTGCTGAGCGTCGCTATGAGACATTCATCACGTCAACACTTCAAAAAGTTCAGCTCTTTATGAAAAAACTAACTGATGTTGTCAACAACAAGCCCTGGACCAGATTAAAGCCCTGCCATGATGATGAAGAGTGAGAGATTCAACCGTTCAAGAGGTATTGTTTTATTATTATCTAAATAATCTTTTTTTTTTAATCATAATCTTATTAACTTGTTTTTTTTATCTCTTTTGTTTTTTATTTCCAGTCTGTGACAGAGGTAAATCCACCTGCAGCTAAGAAGTGTGTGATGACTGAACTGAACTCTGAACTGTTCCAACACCTGCACCAAGAAGAAGTTGTGAGTACAGTAATGAGGACAAATACAGCCACACTGCTGCTACTGGACAAAAACTTGATTAGTTAGATTGTAAACAGTCTGTTGCTGCTTATTGTTCTGGTTCTGACTGTTATTGTATTTATTAAGATTTTTATTATTGTTCATATAGTTTATTTATTGTAGAGTGCTGTTTATTTAAAATATCATCCAAATGGGTCACTTTTATTATTACTACAATACAATACAAATGTATTTTTGGCATATTTTCAAAATAAACATTTTGTAAGTCTTTATTTTGTCCTTTTTTTTTTGTACCGAAAATAAACCGAACCGAGCCTCCTTGTAATTGAACCGAACCGAAATGTGATTTTAGCGTACCGTTACACCCCTAATTGCCACACACACCTTCATAGTTCAAAAACTCACAGTGCAGAGCTCCTGGGAAACCCCTCCTGTTATAGTACACATCACTGCAGGGTTTCTTCCCAACAAGATCTCTACTACCGTACACCCCTGCATCTGCCATTTGACGACAAATCAATCATGAAGAGAGTGCCATATTTTTCAGTAGAAAGACTTCTCCATGTCTGTACTATTTCCATCCAGGAGTTTTAGGCCATTTGACTAATTTAGTGTTTGTTTAGTCATACAGATGAATGTCTGAGCACATTTCCACATTGACGAGCACGCCCACAAACTTCTGAACAATCACACAATACTTGGTGCATGCGTCTGTGAGAAATTTTCCGCCTGGGCCTTGTTCTGAGAAGGGGAGGGTGAAGCTGCTCCAAGTTAAAAAATCACATCATTTTTTCACGAAGCTATGTCAATGAGAGTCGATTTTGATGCTTCGGATGGAGTACATGGGGATCTTTAGAATTCAGTGAGAAAGGATAAAAAATAATAATAATTTCTTGCAATTATTCTACAGTTTTTAGTCACCAACCAGCAGTTTAGTGAGATGAATTAAGTCATTTTCACACCTGATAGTCCGGTAGACTCAGTTAGATTGGGGACCAAAATTCGGAACATTTGTTTACATTTTCAGCTTGTACGGTTTACATTCACACTGCACTGAGTCAATCGAGCCAACCTATTCCCCTCTTGACCTGTGGTGGCGCTGCACCAAAACTATTAAAGGAAATGACAAAAATCTCTGAAGACGACACTTCTTCTTCTTCTTCTGGAAATGAAAACAAAAATGGAGTGGTGTCAGATTTTTGCGGTTTTAGTATGTCTGTTGTGTCATTTTTCAACCATGGACTCAGCATGAGTGGAAGATGAGGTAGAAGACCATGGAGAATGTTGTTTTTCACACAAGTCAGCTGATGGCTCTGTATGAGGTAAGATAAATTGTGTGCTTGTTTTGGTTGTAATGCCCTGCCCTGTAGTCCACTTCCTGCTTTTGGAGCGGTCTCCAGTCTGCTTGCATTCACAATGCATTCAAACCGCACTAGAGTTCACTTCAACCGATCCAAGACCTAAGTATTTAGGCTGACCAGGGTTCGCTTTTTTGGTCCACATCAGAGTTCGATTGCACATTCACACCTCCCCAGACAAGCCGGACTTTCTAGGCAAATGGACTAGAGTTCAATTAAAGCAGACTAAACAGGGCTGTTGTGAGTGCACCCTCAAAGAGGTGCCACTTCAAACTTCCCATCTGCTTTACTATCCATCCATCCATGATCTTTACCTACTTTTTTGGTGGGTCGCGGGGGTCACTGGTGCTCATGTCCAACAGTCACTGTGCGAGAGACAGGGGGCACTCTGGACAAGTCTCCAGTCCATCACAGGGACACTTAGAGACAAACGAGACAAACAACCTCATCCTCCTCATCCACTATCACCTATAGGGACAACTTACAGTTACAAATCAGCCTAACATGCATGCTTTTGGTCTGTGNTCCTTGCAGGGCCATTATGCTATCATTGTTCCACACCTTGACAGTTTTGACCTGAGGCTTCTCTCTCTGAACCAGCCTCCTATATACAGTATTGGGCACAGATACACTACATCATGATCTGATGCCCCCAGTGGTGGAAGCAGGGATACAGAGAAGGCATTTCTGATGTTTCCAAAACACATGTCAAGAGTCTTGTTCTTCCTAGTTGGACATTCAATGTACTAATAATAGGTGCGAAGAGATTTTTTAGCAGGACAGTTATTGAAGTCACCCAAGAAAAACTTAGGTGCATCTGGGGAGAGGGATTCAAGTTCCTGTGACAAGTTATATAAAACTTCAGTTGCTTTGCTGAAGTTAGCGTTTGGGTGAATGTATACCACAGTGATGAATATTTGTGGAAACTCTCTGGGTAGGTAGAAAGGCAGGACAGAGACACACAGCAGCTCAATGTCGGGGGTGCACTTGTGTTGTCTCACCACGACCACCCGGCACCACTCGTCTCTGATTAACAGACAGATTCCGCCCCCGCGCGCTTTCCCGGTGACTTCAGGATTTCGATCAGTCCTGAACGCTGAGAAGCCGGCAGGTTGCACTTCCTTGGATTCGATGTTGTTGTCCAACCAAGTTTCAGTGATCGCTAACACACAGGCGTTCCGGTACTCGTGGAGAAAGCGTGTGTTGGCAGCCAGCTCATCTGTTTTTGCTCTCAGAGACTGTGCGTTGATTAGCAGCATTGTCGGCAAGGGGAGCTTGTTCCTTAACTTCCTCAGCCGCCGTCGCATTCCTCCTCTGCAGCCGCGTCTCCTTCCCCCTGCTGGCTTTGTTGTATTAATTCTAAGATGAGCTGGTATTGATTTTATAATGTTGTCATAGTCCAGTGGTAGATGGTCACGTAATAGAAGAAGTTCCTCTTTGCTGTAGCGAGTCACACTGACCTCGCCACCAGCTGTGTTGTCACATTTGCTTCCCATTCTTAAAAACAGCACAAACAGTCCGATCACACACCATCTGATAAACTCCATTTTGCAGTTTGTAGAAAAGTTTCACGGTAAAAACCTCAGATAATTTCGCTTCATCTTTGCTTCACAGCACACGAAAAAACATGACAGAAAAACATAAAAATGCCTGACGTGGACAAACGCAGCAGGGCAGCCACAGTGTAGAGCCACACCCAAGACAACCATAACACATAAAGGTATGTGTTGTGCTTAGTGAACACGTGCACAGATAAAGAGGGGTTAAAAAAAAACAATTTAAATTTATCTGGTAACCCTGATGCCAAGCTAAGCTGAATTCATTCCAGATGCCATGTCTACATGATCACAGTTACAGCCAAACTGGTGAATATACAGGGAACCCCCGACCTACGAACGAGTTCCGGACCTAAGGACCGTTCGCAGCTCGATTCTGCCGTAGCTAGGGGGTGAAAATAGCGTCCCGTTCGTAGGTCCTGGTTTCGTTCGTAGGTCGCGGAAATAACGCTAACGGAGCGCCACACACACATTTATCGGCATGAGACTGAACAAGCAGACATACTGGGCCATAAACATGCACAGAACTTTATTTACAAACACTTATCTAACACATTAAACCACACATTCATCCATAAACACACACAGTACAGTACTGTAACTGTACATCAGTAACTTAACATCAGAACTGCAGCAAATCAGCAGGAACTAACATCAGCAAATGATGTCAACAATGAAACATCAACACTTCTCAAAGAGCATCTTTTAACATCAGAACAGCAGCAAATCAGCAGGAACTCACATCAGCAAAATGATGTCAACAATGAAACATCAACACTTCTCAAAGTGCATCTTTTAACATCAGAACTGCAGCAAATCTGCAGCCCCCCCCCCTCTCGCTGGCGGTACTTTTCCACTGTCATGCGCAGTGTCATGCCCATGCCCAACAAACAACAGCCAAGGAAATCCCCTCCCCCACCTGTCCGCTTGCCGTACTGACGCAGTTACGCCGTAGCTCGATTATATACTTGTAATGGGGCTTGTTCGTAGGTCGTGCATCAATATGCCGTAGCTCGATTATATATTTTAACTTGGTTCGTTCGTAGGTCACGGACTTTTTGCCGTACGTCGATGGCATTCTTTAAAATGTCTCGTTCGTAGGTCCAGGGTTGCCGTAGGTCGATGGAGTCGTAGGTCGGGGGTTTGCTGTACTAACAACTAGGGGTGCAGAAAAAAATAGATTTTTAAAAGAATCTAGATTCTTAGTCAAGGCGATTCAGAATCGATTCTAAAAGCTCCAAAATCGATTTTAAAACGTGTTGAATTTTATATTTTTTCCAGTCCTACTCCTGAGCATACTACGTATTGCATTATGTGTCCGCTTGGCCACCGTAGAATTTTGGCCGTGTAGGCCACCGTACAGCAAGCTAGTTAGCCAGCTCCCTTTATCTGAATGGAGCCTGCTAGCATAGAGGAGGGAGACAGCGCGATTCAACCCGCTCCTTCGTCTTTAAAAATAATTTCAGATCCGACAATGTTCTGAGGGAAGACAGAGCTAGACAAGAGAACGGTTGTTTGCAAGACGTGTAAAATAAAATTAAGGTACAGTATGTTAGAAATACGATAAAATGTGCGGAAGATGAAAGTGAAAGCAGCTCTCCATCTCCTGCTATATGACAAAGGATTTATGATCATACAGCTCAGTGGAAGTTGAGGGGTTTAGTTTTATTTTTAATACTCTGAAAGCAACGTACATTATTCCTTCATGTAGATAAAGCGCCACACAGCTCCAGCATGAAACAAGAATAACGAGGGAGAAGTTCTGATGCAGATGCAGCTCAAAGGTAACTGTTATTTTTTCATATTATACTAAAACTTTTTTTTTGTATTTGTATTTAGTTTATTGATTTCAAATTTAAAACACAAAAGAAACAATTCCAAAACATATATAGAAAGAAAAAAACAGATTTAAAATGAAAGGAAGCAGAAGAAGAATAAAAATTATTATATCTCCCCCTTCTTAAATCAAAATTCTATTTAACACTCAATTCAAACAATGATTATTCATGAACAAAATTAATAACCCATAACAATTGCCGATTTTTAGTACATTAACAATTTTACATTTATATATATCTATTGAATATTTGGGTTATTACATGTGGTTATTACATGTGTATATGTTATTACATGTGTATATTTTTACATTTATATATATCTATTTAAGAATTTATACTTAATCAATTTCTTGAATAGACATTGACTCAATTTTTTTGGCATCATTTCCCAAACCATTCCATAAATCTATTCCATGGCTGTGTCTCAATTCAGGGGCTGGGTCCTCATGAGTGCGCATTTGTCGGCCGCATACGTCTTTGCCCCGCGCGGAGGACTGTCCCAATTCGAAGACTCCTCATGCGGCCGAGGAATGCGGCCTACTTACTGTCGAAATCCGAGGATGCATCAGAGTATCCTTTCTGGCGGAGGCTATCCCAGAATTCGTAGAGCCAGCAGAGATTTCGTGGGAATTTCGAGATGGCTGAGCTGGATAACTCACGGGAGGAAATGTCTTTTAAATGTATGTATAACAATGTAATAGCTAAAAATTGTGCAGGATATCAGGTAAAGTATGGTGCTCATGCTAAATCCTCTGTATAAAAGTGTGTTTATTTACGGTAATTAACATTATTTTTCGAATTCATGTTCTTTGTTAGAGTAGTAACAACCCGAAAATAACACTAAAAAACACATTTTTGTACGTGTTTGAGGTATTTTGACAGTTTCGTGGAATCTATTATTTAATATCACATATTTATTCTGTTTGTAGGGACCAAGGAGAAGACGGAGGAGTTTATTAGGCTGCGGGCCTCCAAAGAGGCCTTGTTTACTGGGGCTAAGCATTCTGCCAGTGTGGCCTGGAAGTAAGTTTGACCGTTGTTTTATATGCATTCATTATTTTTGGTAATAAATTAGAAAAAAAAAAAGGATATACTACTGTCTCTGTGGACACTGGATGTTTTACAAAGTTCTACTGTTTTTATGTAGGACTGTACATCTTTCTTAAAAACATTAGTGTTTCCCTCCACTAATATCAATGTTAAAAATAATATGAGTGTTAGTTGCATTGTTGTTATCAGCATTGTGAGTGTTGTGCTTTTTTATTTTGTGATTAGGGCAATACTGGAGCAGATGAAAATCGACAAATTAGTTACCACAGTTTTCGTGAATGAGGCCAAATGTCTGAGACAGACAGAGCGAGAATTCACACCGGCAACCCACCGATTACAGGTTGAACTCCTACCAGCATCAGCACTAAATATTTAAATGGCTTAAGGTTCTTAACGGTCAAAAAAGTTATTAGTATATGACAAACCTCAAACCTGAGCCGCTTCATATGCTTTTTCAATTTAAGTTTCCTCATCTCAGGGCTAAGATGGTCTGTTCTCCCTTCAGCTTTCAGAGTTGCTGCATCCTCAACGTACTTCTTCCTCTGTGCTTCCCCTAAAGAAGACCATTTCTGCTTAATATCTCGCAGGTTACCTAAGGGGGAAAAAAATAGAGAAGCAATCAACTTAGATTATAACAAGCTCATATAGTTTACCCCGACTCCATTTGTGTAAATGTGGAGAAAGTTAAGGAACCTGTCTAAAATTAGATGTGAAATGGACAATGCATATATTATACAAGAAAACCAGAAAGATAGGATTCTTCTTCCAAAACATACAGGTATGGATATACTGTACACAACAATGTTTGTTATAACAGCTATAGCAAATCCTCTCTTACCCTTGTTCTGAAGAAGATCCCTGCAAAAAAGATTGTAGGCAGAAAGGTCACGTGTATATAATTTTTTCTTCAGGCGTTTATGGGAGGAAGACATTTTCAGAGACCTTCGATAATTTCCAATCCAGTTCTATAAGACAGGAAAAAAAAGAACAAAACAAAAGTTAATTACTATAAAAAACACACTTTTATTCTATTTTCATATCTAATTACTTCTCGCCATCAGAGTTGCAAAACATTTTTCAGTAATAACATGGAGAAACGTACATCTATAACAACTGGTGCCAAACCAGTGGCCTCTGCTGCTGCTGTTATCAGCGGTGATCCCACTCTGTTCATTCCTTGCTGGTAGGAATTTTGGAGGAGGACCTTTTGCTCCTTAGAAATAGCTGTTCTCTCTTATCATGAAATAATAAAAAAAGAGCTTTGGCAAATACAGTATTGAGTACAACCACATATTCTGATCAATCTTGAATTACTGTATATGTCATCATGTAAGAGCTGTTATACATACCAATTGTTGACATTAGACCTAAACAAAGACAGAAAACAAAACCATGGCTTTTAATAAACAGATGGTAACTTTTGTATTAAAACAGAAGGTAAGTTTTTGCTGAAATTACGTTCATTAAAGGCTATATAAAAGCAAATCGAAGACACATTAAACTGTTGCACTAGGGATGCAAGTTACTGATTAATGTGTTAATGTAAAGTTGATTGATCTTATTATAAATTAAAGACTAAATATTAATAATGAAAATGATTATTAATAATAACATTTAAAAAATAAAATTTTAAAATAATTTAAACAAATATTTGTGGTTTTCTCACATTATTAAACTTATACATATTTATAAAGCATAACAAATAGAAATTATAATAGAAAAATAGCTAAATTAAATAATAGAAAATAATGAATACAATAATAATGAATAGAAAAATAAGTTGTTTGTTATTAATTTAAATTTATTTATTATATTTTTTATAATATATTTTAATCTTTTATTAGTATTTTATTAATAACATTTTCTGAAATAGAATAGAACAATAACAGCCAAAAAATTAAAATATAGAACAGAAGCACCGTATGTGGTTGCTCTTGAAGGAACGTTAAAAGTTAAACCATTGGTATACAGTACATTACTTATTAAATATATATTACTGGTTAAAGCTTGGCTCCATAAAGTGCATCAATTAACTCATGACAGCCATCTAAATAAACCGTGCTTATTGGCATAATCTTTTTTCTATCATATTACAATGTTTCTAGTTTTCCCCTTGACTTTTCTGTCATCAACTCATTGACTTCTGGCACATCCTGAATTGAGGTGACAAGTTTACGCTGCTCTGCCATGCAGCTCGGCTGAATTAATGCTATTAAGGTGAAAATTAATGAGCAATTGGAGTGTTTATATTTCAAAACAGAACCGCATAAAGTGCATCTTGCATCCAGTTGATATGAGGCGTGCATCTAACAGCTGTTTTGCCCGTGTCTTTTCCGTTCTGATACCGGGTCATTTATCTTCCCTTCCTGTGTCAACTGGCTGCCAGCTGCGCCCTCTTCTGGGTGGCGGCCAAACTACAAGACTGAAAGTCTTCGCAAACTTTATTACCGTAGTTAATGGATGGAAAGTAATTTTAAAGTAATACAGCATTAGTCCAGAATTAATACAAAATCGATTAATTGTTTGCATCCCTAGTGAGAACAACTATGAAAATTTAATAGGCATAAGTACCCCACCTGGTCGAGCTAAAAGTTAATAAAGATGTCATAAAACTGTGATTATTATCCAGTGTACACTTTTTAGGTACCATCATAGGAACATAAAGCATAGCTAAACGTTAGTTAAGTTATTTGTTAAAAATGGAACATATGTAGTTTTTTCACGTTAGCATTGGTTATTAACAACAATAATTTTTCCTACTAGATTTGCCTAAAATGATACAGTTTCACGTTTTCCTTATGTTTCAGTTCATGAAAATACAACAAAAACATGATTAAATACACATTTCTGTAGTTACCTGCTGTAGCTTCGACCTCGTGCTGTACAGTGGTGGCGATGTGCTGACCTCGTGCTGGCTACCTGGGCCACCCCCACCGTAGTTTGATGTGCGGATCGATAAAAAACGCGAGAGTGTAAACAACCACGTGACTGGTGCTCTGCAATCGATACCAAGGTAGAACGATCGATACCTATGCAGGTGATAGCAGTCGTGGTGTAAATAACTACAGTAAACTGTTGTGATCTTGTCCAAATGATATGTGGCTGGTGTGATCTACTTTTTCTTCCACCTGTGCAAGTAATGCTTGTAAGTGAGTATTTAATTCATTATTTTCTTTACTTTATTTTAGTTTAATTTTAATTCCTTATTTTATTATTTTTAGTGTTTAAAACAACATTTTCACATACTTTGTGTGTGCTGTTTTTTAGTTGGGTTTTTTTGGTTCGTAAATGAGACACTACTCGTGAGTTTAAAATAAATAAATTACTTTGATGTCTTGAGTTCTTTATGCAGCTTTGATGTTTATTTTGTGAGTGAGTGTGTGTGTGTGTTGGGGGGGGGGGGCGAACACGTTGCGTGTGTTTGCACAAAGTAATGGTATCGGGTTTGGTTTAATCGATATTTGCTTGTAAGCAAGTACAGTACTGTACTGTATGTCGGAACTTGAATCAAGACAGTGTTGCCAGATAGTCGAAGTTTTTCAGGCAAAAAAACTGTTAAAAAATGCCACATCACACATAGACCTGGAAAATAAAAAAAACAACAACATATCCACTCAATATTTTTAGACACCAAATTAAAGCCTCATCACATTTAAATATGGAATTTATTTGAAGTAATTCCGGGATATCCAGCTTAAACGTAGTGCAAAATTGTAACTAAAAGTTTAAAAAAAAGTTAACAAAAAAAGGCTTTAGACACCAAATTAAAGCCTCATCACATTTAAATATGGAATTTATTCAAGTAATCCCGTGATATCCAGCTTAAAAGTAGTGCAAATTTGTAAATAAAAGTAAAAAAAAAAAAAGTTTAACAGAAAAACAAACAAAAAAAGCTTTAGACAACAAATTAAAGCCTCATCACATTTAAATATGGAATTTATTTGAAGTAAATACGTGATTAAAAGTAGTGCAAAATTGTAAATAAAGGTTTTTAGAAAAAAGTAACCAAAAAAACAAAAAAATAAAGCTTCCGGTTTTAGACGCGGGCGGAGCATAATATTATCAGCGATAGTAACGCAACTTTAAACATGCTAGACTGTACAGGATGGACAGTTTGTTCGATACCTATGGTAATGATAACAGATGATAGCGCCCATTTAATGGACTGATAACATCCGAAGCGGGTGGTAAAACTCTGAAGTTTGTCCTAACGACACCATACTGGGTCAACAATGGGTTAATGACCACCACTGGTGCTGTTGACAAACTGGATGCTGGGGGAAACTGCGCTACTGTTACGCCAAAAATACACTACATGCGGCTCCGCCCCGCTCCGCTCCGCAGGTCGCAGCTGAGCGAGTCCAATTTCCACTTCCTCCGCTCAGCTCAGGTCCGCATGGATGCGCCGCTCCGAGACGCATGCGCGGGAATTGCGAGATCGCGCAATAAATCAAGTGATAAATAAGTAAGTCAGAACAAAACAATTCATTCAGTGGAAGAAGGAGAACAACAGTAGAGACTGCTGCCTTGATCTTCTCTCGTAAATGAGCGACAGGACATGGTTTGAGCAACAGGAAGTGATGTATTACATTTCAGAATAAAATACTTTATTTATTTCTTGTATTGCGTTTGTAGGCGTAGTCATAAATGATAGTTTGACAGCATTTTTGTACAAATAAATCCGTATAGAGCTAGGATTAGTCCGCCCGTGGTGATTTTATTTTGTAAATACGGAAGTTGTGCTCATTCCTTTTCCTGTTGGTGCGACGTAATCTTCAAAAGTTGACTACGGCACAGCTCCGTCATCCGGCAGAAATAGAAACATTTCTAATTTTGACAGACTGCCGTCGGCTCTCCGCTGCTCGCCGCCGCCGCGTGGAGCCAGTGTAAATTCTCTCATTGATTATAATGGGTGCGTATTTGCTGCGGAGGTCGGACCGGAGCGGGGCGGAGCTGGAACGCGTGTAGTGTATTTTTGGCGTTAGTCACCAACTAACCATCCAGCCCAACAGCCCCCTGCCCACCCCTTCCTGGCTGGGGATCCAGTGACCTTCATGCTAAGAGGTGGCAGATCTACCAACTGAGCCACTGTATTGCCATTATTCAAGGAAGGAAATGTACCAGTCGACGGAGCGAAAAGAGGAGATGGGCTGAGGTTGGAATATCATGAGGACCTGGTGACATGGAGGATGACGAGTTGTTCTGGTGATGCCCGAAAAGGGAACAACTGAAAATATAAAACAATTCTGGAACGGCCCAATTTGCACATGAGAGATCTTGCACCTACAACCACTATTGGCTTTTTATATAACCAAAAAATTCCATGTAAAAATACATTTAATGTGAAAATGGTGGTGATGTATTGGTTAATTTGATGGTTTTAACATACTGAAATGTTTGAGATTAGTTACTGTAAAGCAGTAAATATTTGCTTTGGCATCGGTGTCATGTGAATCAACATTGGCTCATCAATTTGATCAAAAATACATTAGTATTTTCTTCAAACTGGGATTGTTCAACGAGCTAACAGGTATCAATTGTTTCCATTTGAAAATATTTGAACTGTTCCCATAAAAACGTATTTATTCTATTTACTTCTTTAAAATATATTTATTTCCCGATTATACCCATTTAATTGCATGCATTATTACCTCTAAGACATGATGGATTGATGTGTAGGCTGTGATAACAGTTTATTATTATTCCATATCTGAATGTGCCTGAAATAATGAGATTTGATAGCTCAGTGATAGTCTGGTATTAAAAACCCGTTCAGTTGATTATTTGCCACTCAACATAATCGAGATCGTTTTGCGTCTGTACTGCCCACACGATCCTTACACGATTGCCCTCATCTAGCTAATGAAGCTCGCACCATTTGCCTTGATACCTGTCACCCTGCCGAAGCCTGGCCTCGGCTTGATTACCTCTGGTCCCACTAATTTATTTATTTTCATTAAGAGAAACATTAGACGACTTTTCTTACTGCATACAACAAATCCATAATGAATATGCCAGTTAAAATGAAGACAAAAGCGCCAGTTAATTATCTTCAACATTCTGCAGGACAGATGAAAACACACACACACATAGAAACGGGTGAATTCATTACAGCAGGCTTGACTTGTCATTGTGTTGATCTGAGAAGCTGTTTCCGGGGTTCATAGGATACGAGATTAAACTGAAATTTATTTTCAAGACCCAACTGCAATGCAATGGTAACACCAGTGTTTCCCCTACCATTACTGTATACAGTACAAGCAGGGCGTCCCTCCCTGTCAATAGAACGCAGCGCCCTGCCTACTGANCCGGTTGACAACTGCTGGCCCCCGCTCATTTTGGTACAAACGGCGTACAGCACAGGCGTGTCTCGTAGCCCCCAGCAGAACTGCTGAGCGCCCTACCTACCGAACTGTCCACATCACCCCCACCCCCAGAAGATAACTGACCGCACTGCCATAGCGCTATGCTAGCGGCGCACAGTACGGATGCGCTAGCTAGCTACAGAGGTAGTGCTACGAGTCCCTCAACCCACCCCTGGTCGACAACTGTCTGCGCAAACGGTGAGCAACACAGATGTGTCTCTGCCTCCACCTCACCATACCCCCGATCAAAAGAGACGAGCACCCTGCCAAGAAAAGTATTGTAGGCGAAACACTGGTAACACCCTTTTTGGAACTTTTGTGTGGGGAATAAATGATTTTTTCCAAAATAAATTTGAACTTAATGACACTTTTTTTTTTTAGCTCACAGCTACTACCACACCAAATTCCTGGTCTAAATTTGTAAAACTGACTGATACACATTTTTTTTGGTAAATCGGTTTGACTTGAAAAGTTAGTCAGTTGTAGATCATCCAATGATCAACCTGTGAAGGACTTGCGACCTGCCCAGGGTGTACCACGCCCCTCGCACAGTGATTGCCGGACATGGGTACCGGCGACCCTCGTGACTCGAAATGGACGAAGCGGATAAAAGATGATGGATGGATCATCCAATGATCATCCAGTACACCCAATACTTTTTGCAGTATTTTTCAACCTGTCCATTGGTTCTTGAGGTATTTTGGTATGTTAAAGTCCACCTTCGCCGTTTGGCTGCAAACCATAATAAAACTGTCATGTAGAAAAGTGGGTATTTTAACTTAAAGATGAAGCACATGACCACTGGATTAAAACTCCAAGCACTGGGGCTACTGAGGCAATAAATCTTTTTAAATATTCATTGTAGCGTATAAAGTAACAAATGAATCCCTTCGGTGTGGTCAGAGTCACACAAAGGTCAAATTTGCACAATCATTGCTTAAACATTGACAATTCTGATTAAATGCGTCCTTTGTCACAAAATACATTTCCTGAGAGTCCTTGTACATTACCCCCTGCTCAGAAATAGTCTAAAATAGAACAATTAAGGATGGAAAGCAATGTTTTTCTTTTAATTGTATCGCTATGTTTACTCGACAACAAATTGGTAAAGGAATTTCAATACCCTCCCAATATAATGGAATTTTTAAGGCGCTCAATAAAGTTGCAGTTTAAAGGGTAAATTTACCAAACGCATATGTTATGCCTGTGAGTGTGCACCACTGGAAACGAGTTGTACTGCAACGGAATAACCGGCACAGTCTTCCTTAAGAGAAACGATAACTTGAGTTTCCATGGGGTTTCCATTTGTATTTTTTATCTTTCATACCCTTTAACAAGACAAATGAGGCAAAAACAAGCTTTTGGCTACTTTCACTAATGGCGCCATTCATCTCTCGTTCTAATATTCTTGATCATTTCCAAAACAGTGGCTAGTAGATGAAGTGGGAGGACGGAATGCATTTAGAAAGCCTCCTGACAGTCTCTAATCTGCACGTTTACCGCCTTCATTAGAAGATCAAGTGCAGCATTGATTGGGTTGTATAGTTTCTCAGCTTGGAGCTATATACTCGCATTCAGCAAGAAAACTTTGGCTGTAAATGGAAGGTGGGATGGGGGTAGCAGTGAGGTCAACCGAAACCGACAGTGCTGTGTATGTGAAAATGTAGGTGTATTCTCCATCCCAGCGCTGCTTGGTAAACGCGCTTAATGCATGGGGCGGCAGTCTTTTGCGAGCACTTCCCCTCGGTGGTTGGTGACACATGTGTCAACCCAACCTGCTTGCTCAGATGAGCTAACGCTAATGAAATGCGTTGGCCTAAAAAAGCCCATTAACAATGCAATGCATCTAATGGAGGTGATGAAAGGGGGGCTTTGGGGGTGGCCTCCTCTGCGATCGGTAGCTGAAGTAATCAGTTTTCACCTCTCCTCCCCGCAACCTCCTCTTACCTTTTTTTTCCCCTGCTTCCTTTTTGTCATTCCCACCCACTCTGCTGGGAGCGGGGATGTAGGAGTCGGAGACGGGTAAGAAACTCTGCCGCGTTGCATCACCTCTACTCAAAATTCATGCATTCAGCCGGCTCCCCTCTCTAGTTGATCACTTAAAGAGAGGGAACTTGTTCCATTAAGGGCTGAACGTGGACTCTGACAAGACGCAGAGGTGGCGAGGACGGTGGTGCAGATGGATGAGCTGATGGGAAAAGACGAGGATGCTCTGTAATGGTTAGGCAACATGTTTAGTCATGGTCCTGGTAATCTCTGTTGACCTTGGCTGGCTGGATTTCTGCAGTACTGCATTGATATACACTCAGTTAAGAGAGAGGTCCTCAGTTTGTCTTTGAATCTGTTTGCTGTCCATCTACCCCCCTCCCCCAACCCCTTCTTTCTTTCTCCACTTGCATGCATTACTGGCAACTGTCTCAGTCTCATCCATTCATCTTGCTTTTTCCCATACTGTCTATAAAAGAATCACAGACTTCAGAATTTATGGTGGCATCTCAATTAGGCTGGTGTCAGAATTTGGCAGGCTGACGGGGGTTTTAGGGTTATTTTTATAGCATTCCTGCCGTATTAGATAATGTGCAGCCAAGCAAGTTGGCAAAGACGAGAGAAATGGAAGGAGAAATGACAAACACGGACCTCAAATGAACCTGGATGTTTAGTTTGCTTCTTTCCTCCCATTCCATACGTCTTTACAACGAGATTCTTGAGGTCCAAGGGTAACGTTAGCTACTAACGGCAGCTGAGTCGTCCTCTTAGGAGTATGGTCCTCTTAACAGCATGTTAGCAGCATGATCCTGTTAGCAACATGTTCTTGTTAGCAGCATGGTCCTCTTAACAGATTTGTTCTGTTAGCAGATTTGTTCTGTTAATAGCATGGTCCTGTTAGCAACGTGTTAGCTGTTAGCAGCGTGGGCCTGTTAGTGGCGTGTTAGCAGCATGGTACAGTTTGTAGCATGGTACTAGAAGTGTGATCCTGTTAGCTGATTGGTCCTGTTAGCAGCGTGGTTCTCTTGGCTGTATGGTTCTGTTAGCTGAGTGGTCCTCTTAGCAGTTTGGTCTTCTTAACATCATGTTAGCAGCATGAGCCAGTTAGCAGCATGGTCCTATTAACATATTTGTTCTGTTAGCGGATTTGTTCTGTTAACAGCATTGTCCTGTTAGCAACATGTTAGCTGTTAGCAGCATGGGCCTGTAAGTAGCATGGGCTTGTTAGCAGTGGGGGCCTGTTAGCAGTGTGGTTCTGTTAGCAACGTGGTACTCTTAGCAACATGCTCCTGTTAGCAGTGTGGTCCTCTTAGTTGCATGGTTCTGTTAGCTGAGTGGTCCTCTTAGGAGTATGGTCCTCTTAACAGCATGTTAGCAGCATGATCCTGTTAGCAACATGTTCTTGTTAGCAGCATGGTCCTGTTAACTGCATGGGCCTGTTAGCAGCGTGGGCCAGTTAGTGGTGTGTTAGCAGCATGGTACAGTTTGTAGCATGGTACTGTTAGAAGTGTGATCCTGTTAGCAGAATGGTCCTGTTAGCAGTGTGGTCCTGTTAGCAGCATGGTCCTCTTAGCTGTATGGTTCTGTTAGCTGAGTGGTCATCTTAGCAGTTTGGTCTTCTTAACAAAATGTTATCAGCATGATCCAGTTAGCAGCATGTTCCTGTTAGCAGCATGGTCCTGTTAACAGATTTGTTCTGTTGGCGGATTGGTTCTGTTAACATCATGGTCCTATTAGCAACATGTTAGCTGTTAGCAGCATGGGCCTGTTAGCATCGTGGGCCTGTTAGCATCACGGTACTCTTAGCAGCATGGTTCTGTTAGCAGTGTGGTTCTGTTAGTAGCATGGTCCTGTTAGCATCATGGTACTCTTAGCAGCATGGTTCTGTTAGCAGCATGGTTCTGTTAGCAGTGTGGTTCTGTTAGCAGCATGATCCTGTTAGCAGCATGGTCCTGTTATCAGTGATGAGCTTCGGATAGTGACCCAGTATGAAGCAGAGGAGCGTCTGTTTCTACAGAACCGAACCAGCACACGACTCCATCCTTCCTAATTTAATCCACGGAGCCTTGAGCCCGGTCCTGTCCCAGTTGACAAACTCCTCCCCACCATTCTGCTGTTGGTCCGGATGCTTCAGAGCGGAAGCGTGACGCATCTTCGAGGCATTTGGGGTGAGCAAGCCCAGGCTGCTCTCCCCGGCTTGCGTGTATCTGTAAAAATCCCAGAGTTAAGAGTCATTTTTTGTATTTAACTTTGATTAGCTGGGGCAGCCATTGTGATCTAGGTTGACTCCAAAAGTTCATTAGGTCTAGAACTGCATCTGATGATTACTTTCCAAGGGTTTCATGAAATTTGTCAACTGGTTGGCCGGCCTGTGCAGGCTGGAATTAGACCTACCCCGTGAAGCAGGTTTAAAATGTGGATGATTACCGTATTTTTCGGAGTATAGGTCACATTGTCCTGTTATTACCAATAGATTGGAAAAATCCCAAGATAGGTCGCACCGGAGTATAGGTCGCACCTACGTTTAGCTCTGCTGCAAATGTCTGCCACAGGAGCGCACAGCAAGGCTTTTAAGAAGATTAACACTTAAAAACAATTATTTGTTTGATAAAAATTATAGCAAATATGTGTCTGAGCTGAACTTTTCCTTAATAAATGAACGTAATTGTGAAATGAGCTGGATTTAAAAATTTGTTTCGCCGAAAGTGATAAAAAGCCATATATAGGTCGCACCTGAGTATAGGTCGCAGGCCATGAAAAAATGATAAAAAGGTGCAACCTATACTCCGAAAAATACGGTAATTAATTTTAAATCTTCAGTGGTCGGCCCATTCACCAATGAAAACAGACCTAAAAAATATAATGCAAAGTATTGAAGGCCAACACTTGCTTATGGGTGTTGTATATAGAGGCCTGTAGCGATTAACGGTAAATAAATAAATCTCATGAAAAATGAAAATTATCGACCTCATTTTCATTTATCGGCTTTATCTTTTCTTCGTGTCTCTCTTTGTACAGAAGACAGCTAAACTCCACTGCTTTTTAATGACCCTTCCCTTTCTTTTCTCATTAAAACCCATTTTAACCATCCCAAATCACATCCTTGGATCGTTAAAAGCAGCTAAGTTGATAAGCCAAGCTACGAGCTAAGCTAACAAACTGACCTCGGGAAAATAATATTAATAATGTGTTACGTATCGTCATTATTGTATGTTCCCACACAATGATGAAATTGGCTCTCTGCTTTAACCCATCCACCTGTGGAGCAATGGGCAACTGTGGAAAGCAAAAAACCTCCGTCTTGTCAAAGCTCCAAAATTCACAGTTGAAACTCGTATCTGTCTAAGAAAAATGTTCTGTAAAAAGAAGTTGAGAACTTTTATTTTTTTATTTTTTTTATTAAAAGCTTTGTGTGACAAATTTTATGCTAAAGAGCTCAAACTACACAGAGATTCCGCCATTTTGAGAACCAAAAAAAAAAGGAAAGGAGAGCCGGCCCATGTCTCGTCAATGGGCCTCCCTCCCATTTTTCTTACGAGATGTGCTGCTTGCTCCCACACTGTCCATCCTTCAGCTCAAACAGTCTTATACTGCCATCCAGTTGTCAAAAAAGGTACTGCGCATAAAATTAACCAACATTTTTTAAATTTGACAATAATGACTAATTCTTGACAAATTTCATACAATATTATCGTTTATCGCAATATTTTCTGAGACAATTAATCATCCAGCAAAAGTTATTATTGTGACAGGCTTATTGTTATATTGTTGATATGACCATAAACACCTTTATAACACCATGCTATACAGATATTGTGAACAAAAGAGCTACATATTATCAACATTAGTTTATATTAATGTAAATGTTGATAAATAATTAAATTAGCCTCGATTGTGACCTTTTCTTTATCTTTGTGCTGCCCTCAGCTAGTTTTTCTTCTGTAATTTTAGACCCCAAAGTCTTTGTATTTGCAAACTAAAATAATTATATTGGCATTTACACCTGTCACAATAAACAATAAATCAATAGCCTATATGCCCCGGGGGGGCGTGACGTACTTCCGGCAAAATGCAACACCTACCCGCCACTTCCGGTTCCCATCCACCTCCGTTGTTGCTAGCGTTAGCTCCTAGTAGCAAACCATGACAACGAGCCGAAACGGGAAGCGGCCGCGCGCTACCGGCACTACACGTGAGTACCGTTGTGTCCGCCCACCGGTGGGAACAGCTGTTCCGCGGGGGGGTTTCGGCGAACATTTATCGCGGCTATCCGTAGGGGGAACGTCGCCATGATTTTATATGGTTTTATATGTGTATAGAGTTGTTATTGGTGTGTATGCTGATGTTTTATTAATTGTATTTAGTCACTTATGTTCGTGTCTTTCCCGCTAACCGGAAGTGCGCCGACTGTGTAATGACTGCGGAGGTGCTGGAACGGAAGCCCGTGGCATATAGGCTATTAGTCACATTATAAATGAAAATTATCAACCTCATTTCATTTATTGGCTTTATCGTTTCTTTCTTGTCTTTTTCTACTGGACACTGGATGACACAAGACTCAACTCCGGTGCTCTTCACCCTCCCTTTCTATTTTCTCTTTAAAATCCATTTTAACTCCAATTTTTATGCGCTGCTCGCTCCCTCACTATCCATCCTTCGGTTCAGACTGTCTTATACTGCCATCTAGTGGTCAAAAAAGAAACTGCACATGAAAATTAACCAACATTTCTTCTTAAAATTGACATTACTATTTATTGTCAAATTTCAAACAATATTATCGTTTATTGCAATAATTTCTGAGGATATTAATCGCCCAGCAAAATTTGTTATCCTGTCTGTTTCTCATCTGGATGCTAATGCTGTATCGTTTTAACACAGGAATTTGATGCAACCACTTGGTAACTCGTTTTTAGTGCCAAATAGGCTTTGTTGGAATATTTTACTGTTTGAAGGCTTGTAAGGGAAGCGTTTCCTTTAAAGGATGCTGATAAATCTGCCCCAATGCTCTCAACCTGCCGCTTTGCAAAATACTGGATGTTTATTCTTTAAATGGGCATTTGACACTAAACTCGACACTTGATTTTAGTTTTAGAGACTAAAAACACAAGTTCACATGTCTAAAACATCATATGTAGTTTTTATAATCTCGTTATTTGGGTATATTTTTAAAATCCCTCACACATTTTGATAAAGTAGAACCATTACATTATGTTAAATCAGATTTGTGCCAGCTTCTTATACTGAATAATATTTTGGTCCTGCTGTGTTTGTGAGCGCTCGGAGCCTTTGAATAGTTAAAGTCCTGTTCGTTTTGCAGATCTCTTGTTTTGACATTTTGCTTCCAAAGCAAACTGCAGCAATGAATTTTACATGCAGCTTGTTGGGAAGAGATTTACAACCATCCCCTGAATACCACAGGCTTTACAGGCAACTATACACATGAGTTTATTAGTTTGTTTAGGCCGTGTGGAAAAAGTTATACTGGTTTTATATGAACGACGAACGTTTTGGCAATGGAATGATGGTCTCTGTCTAACCATTCTCTTGTCCCGCCCATAACTTTTGATCTTCTCCAGATAATTTAACAAAACTTCATAGACCTATGCTCCATGATCAGACAGCGATGGTACTGTATACATACTTTTCCCCACCCTATCTCCATGGTTAAGGTCACAGATCAAGGTCAAATGTTATACAGAGCCATAGCTGTATTATAGTTTGTCGATGACTGTATAATGTGCCATATATATGGTAATCTTGTCTTTTTTGTGTTTATTTTCTTGAATTGGCTTCACGTTTAAAGAGACAGGCAGCCTGAAGAGCTGAGGAGCAGTTGTCATTTTACTGTGTTCAACCACCTCTGTGGGGATTTTCCTGTTGTTACCTCGCCTGAACTGCAACACAAACCAAAAATCCTACAATTTGCTCTCCTGTAGAAGTGCTACGGTGGCCCTAAGGTGTAAATGAACAACATTTGAAAAAACAGAAATACATTTGAAAAAACAAACAAACAAAAAAACAACCAAAAACAACAACACAGCAACATTTTGAAAAAATAAAAAAAACGGAATTACATTAAGCCAAAGCGGAAATGGCCGGAATCACATTAGACAAAACGGAATTGCTTTAAGCTATAAAAGAAGTGGCCAGAATCACATGAGAAAAAACAGAATTGCGTTATAAAAACGGAATCACATTTAAAAATACGGAATTACATTAAGCCAAGGAAGTTTTTTTAAACTTTATTTTCATTACTACTACCGGTATTTATTATTATTATTATCATTGTTATTGTTATTATTGTTATTGTTTATTAACTTTATTTTTCAAATGTGACTCCATTTGTTCAAATGTAATAGTTTTTTCTAATGTGATTCTGGCCACTTCTGCTTTGGCTTAATGTAATTTCTTTTTTTCTAATGTAATTTTGTTTTTTCTAATTTAATTAAAAAAAAATTCTAATGTTATTCCAGCCACTTCTGCTTTGGACACTTCCACTTTGGCTTAATGCAATTCTGTTTTTGTTGTTGTTTTTTTTCTAATATGGTTCCGTTTTTTCAAATGTAATTCTGTTTTTTCAAATGTAATTCCATTTATTTTCAAATGTAATTCCATTTTTTCAAATGTAATTCCATTTTTTTCAAATGTAATTCAGTTTTCTCAAATGTAATTCTATTTTTTTCAAATTTAAATCTGTTTTTCAAATGTAATTCCATTTTTTTTCAAAAGTATTTTTGTTTTTCAAGTGTAATTCCATTTTTTCAAATGTATTTCTGTTTTTCAAATGTAATTCAATTTTTTCAAATGTAATTATTATTATTTTTTCAAATGTTCATTTACACCTTAGGGTCATCGTAAAAATACATATTCTCTGAGTTTTGCTTTTTATTTGTCACACTAATTGACTGATTTCTTCTAATTAACACACCTAGGTTTACTTTTTTGGTGTGTTTTTAGATTTTATCAGGAAGTACATACAGGTGCACTTGAAAAACAAAAGTTCAATTTTCATGTTTCCTTCAGCTGACGAGCTTCATGGAGATGTTGATTTCATTTCCCAGCAGGACTCTGCACCGTCCCACGCCGACAAAGGTGCCAAAAACTGGCTGAGACACTTAATTTTGTTTTTCATTATCTGTAAGCCATAATAATAAAAATCACAAGAAATAAAGTCTTGAAATATTTCACTCTGGGTAATGAATCTATGTAATATATGAGTTTCACTTTCTAAAATGACAAAAAAAAATGGACTTTTCCACGATATTATAATTTTTTGGAGATGCACCTGTACTTCAAATGTATAAGCATGAGTCAGCTGGTTGGATTATAGTGATTATTTCCCTCCTTTAAAGAAAAATCACCTCTTCATGTAACCTTTTTAGCCCTGTTCCTCTACAGTTCTCTGCTTTCCCACCTCACACTGCCATCCATGCAGTGAACCCTGCTTTTAATTAATTATGTGTATGCAAATGTAAACTCCCTGTGCCAGACTCTCCATTTTCATTTTCCAGACCTTTTTTGTTC
>JBBPBX010012555.1:0-11225 GCA_038048925.1 Garcialebias charrua
CAGACAAGCTCAGGTTCGTTTTCTAGGCCACATTATCGACGGGAATGGTGTCCGGCCCGACCCAGAAAAGGTAACAGGCATCGAGAACTTTCCCCAGCCAAACAACACAACAGAACTGAAAAGATTTCTGGGTATGGTGAACTATCTGGCAAAATATGCTCCAGAACTGTCCACAGTGGGTGAGCCACTCTATGCACTGCTAAAAAGAGACACAGAGTGGTTGTGGGAGCATGCACAACAAGAGGCTTTTCAGAAGCTCAAAGCCCTGCTGGTGGCAGCCCCAGTTCTAGCTTTCTACGACGTCAACAAACCAACAGCCGTGTCGGCGGATGCTAGCAGCTACGGACTAGGCGCTGTCCTTCTCCAGCAACATAAAGACCAGTGGAAACCCATAGCCTACGCGTCCAGAAGACTGAGCGATGCTGAGACGAGGTACGCTCAAATTGAAAAAGAATGCCTAGCCGGCGTCTGGGCGTGTGAAAGATTCGACAAGTACCTGTTTGGACTCGACAACTTCAGACTAATTACTGACCATAAGCCCTTAGTGCCCCTTATTAACAGTAAAGACTTGGACAACGTTCCAGTGAGATGTCAGAGGCTGTTGAGACTTATGAGGTTTAACGCTGTAGCTGAATATGCACCAGGGAAAACCTTAGCAGTGGCGGACGCTCTATCCAGAGGTCCAGAGCAGCATTATGGAGACAGTGTGTTACAAGATGAAGTAGCAGCACACATAGACTCTGTTGTCAGTCAGGTGCCAGCCACACCACAGAAGATCACAGAGATAAAACACAGTACAGCTAGTGACTCACAGCTCCAGACTGTGTGCAGTTTCATTAGGTCAGGTTGGCCTGAATACATTGACAAAGTTCCAGAGTCAGTGAGGGATTTTTACCAGGTCAGAGGAGAGTTGTCTGAGCTAGATGGCTTAGTCGTGAGAGGGAACCGCATAGTTATCCCTGCGAGAATGGGGGAGGAGGTTCTAGAGAGGATTCGTGATGGGCACCAAGGTTTAAGTAAGTGTAGAGAGAGAGCACTTCAATCAGTATGGTGGCCCAAGATGAGACATGACATTATCACTAAAGTTCAACAGTGTTCCTTTTGTGTAGAGAACAGAAATACACACAGGAAAGAGCCTTTGATGTCAACAGAACTACCATCTAGACCGTAGCAGAAAGTGGCAGTAGACCTATGTGAGTTTAAAAAGCAGAACTACTTGGTCGTATCTGATTACTTCTCTAGATTTTTGGAGATTTTACATCTACCAACTACTACGAGCAACCAAGTTGTTACCAGGCTTAAAGCTACTTTTGCACGTTATTAGGGATGCACCGATAAATCGGCCGGCCGATCGATCGGCCCCGATTTCCTTAATTTGGGGAGATCGGTGATCGGCCGTTCTTTAAATGAGAAGCCGATTTTATCTACCGATCGCATCTGCCTCCGCAAAGGTAGGAAAATCATGAAAATTTAGGGTGCATTTTGACCTTTTAACACCTGCAAATCGATATCGGCCAAAATCGGAATCGACAGGTCAGACTTTCTAAAAATCGGTGATCGGTGATCGGCCAGAAAATTGAAATCGGTGCACCCCTACACGTTATGGTATTCCAGAGGTGTTAGTGAGTGATAACGGTCCGCAGCTGGCTTCTGCAGAGATGAGGGAGTTTAGTAGAGCTTATGACTTTTCTCATGTCACATCAAGCCCCCACTTTCCCCAAAGTAATGGCCACGCGGAGAGGGCTGTGCAGATTGCAAAGAGCATTCTACGCCAGGATGACCCCGCCCTCGCTCTGATGACATACAGAGCCACACCCAACACTTCTACAGGAGCCAGTCCAGCTGAACTGTTAATGGGCAGGAAAATCAGGACGACTCTGCCCACCCTGCAGGACAATCTGAAACCTGGATGGCCTGACATGAATAAAATTCAACAAACTGATGACTCAGCTAAACAAAAACAGGCATATTTCTACAATCGCCGCAATGGAGTGCGAGACTTACCACCACTGAGCCCAGGGGACTCGGTGCTCACAAGATTGGATGGACAGAAACAGTGGACAAATCCTGCTGTGGTCCAAAACACAAGCTCCACACCCAGATCTTATATTGTGGAGACAGCACAAGGGGAGCGATACAGAAGGAACAGGCGCCACCTGTTGGCAAATCCCAGCCACCTCACATCAGTCGACAATGGTCCTGATGAAACCACTTCAAAGGAAGACACAGACACGGGATGGACAGAAGAACCAGTGATACCAGGTTCTGTCACACAAGACAATCTAATGGAAGGTTCTAGAATCACTCGTTCCGGCAGAGTGAGCAAACCACCGATTAAACTTAATCTGTAGTCAAACGTATTTAAAGGATTTGACATGAGAGAAGCAGATTTTTTGTTGTAATGACATTGTCTATATTTGTAATGGTTTGTATGCACCAACTGCACGGGTTGTGACTTTAATTTTGTATTTTGGTTACAAGAGTCAACATGAAACTGTGTTCTCGTTATTTCAGGGAGGATGGTGGACTGGAAATTGTTTATTACAGTTAAATTGACTTTCTGTTACTTGTGAGCTCAGAAAATATTTGTATTCAGTTACATATGCGTTCTCTTTTAAGGAGGGAGATGTAATGAATAGTATGTAAGTGTACTGTCACTTTAAGAGTGCATGCACAAAGCATGCTGGGTACTGCTGTTAGGGGCTTTCCCGAGCGGGGAACAAGCAGTCTTTGTTCAGGTTTTGGTTCAATAAAGTATGCGGTGTGAAGACGACCTGCATCCTCTTCGTCATCTATATTTATGTACCACAAAGTACATTACAATCCCTACTGACTGTACCATCTCTGCAAACCAGCCAGACATTGTGCTCCATGACAAGAACAACAAAACGTGTTCCTTGCTTGATGTGACTATCCCAAATGACAATAACATCCTAAAGAAAGAAGCAGAGAAAATAAAAAAAGTACAAAGACCTGGAGATAGAAGTCCAATGCATGTGGAAAACAAAAACTGAAGTTATGTCAGTTGTAACTGGAGCTTTAGGAACAATGAAGAAATGATTTCAAGAACAACCAGACAAACTCCCATGCAGAGTCAACGCCAAAGAAATGCAAAAGACTATGCTGTTAGGGACTGCTCGCATACTTCGACGAGTACTCTGCTCAATACCAGCCCCCTGGTGAATGAACTGTAGGAGGTGGTGAAGAGACGACACAGGAGACGGGATGTAGATCTTCACTTTTAATCAACTCCTACTAAACTGGCGGGAAGCACCCAACACCGCCTTATATATCCAATACCACATCCGGTCCTCTGGACCTTTCACAATAAAACATCCTGTAATGCCTTCGGTCCACTGGGTGTGAGTAGAGCCCCCTAGTGGTCCACCACACACGCCCCCCCAGAACACCCAGTAAGGTCCATCACTAGTCCCGCATTTTAGGTTTGATCAAACGACCAGAACGGCTGAACCTGGGCCCTGCAGAACCAGTCTGATGAAGCGGAGGGCTACGAGGAGGGTCTGCAGAAGATTCGGGCTCCAATGGACGTTGAGAGTCTCTGGAAGAAGGACCGCAGTCCGTTAGCAATGTGGATGGAGGTCTGCCCCTGCGAGGAGCCTGGGCCGTAACAACCTGATCATCTGACATAACATGAGCTGGTTTAAGCCTATCGATACAGACAGTCTCAGTACGACCCCCTAAATCTAAAAGGAAATGTTTCGGACCTGGTTGAAGAACCCGAAACGGTCCATCATACAAAGGCTGTAGTGGTGTCCTGTGTGCATTGTGTTTGACAAAAACAAATTTAGAGGACTCCAGACTCTTAGGGACAAACGACTGCGGTAAACAATGGTGTACCGGGCCGGGGACACGAAAAGGGGCCTCCTGAGGTGAAAAATGTAGCAACGGTGGGGCGAACTGTGGTGAGGGTACCTCAGGTAAAAACTCACCGGGGACGCGCACAGGTTGACCGAAAACCAGTTCAGCCGGGGAAGAGCTCAGGTCCTCTTTGGTTGCGGTACGTAACCCCAACAAAACCCAGGGAAGACGGTCAATCCAGTTGTCACCGGTCAATGCAGCGCGAAGTGCGGCTTTCAATGACCTGTGAAACCGTTCACACAAACCATTAGCTTGGGGGTTGTAAGCGGTGGTCCTGTGAACGTTAGTCCCCAGACCCTTGGCCATGGTAGACCAAAGTTCAGAAACAAACTGCGGGCCCCTGTCCGATGTAATGTCTGAAGGGGGGCCAAAACGCGCCACCCAGGTAGACAAAAATGCCCGGGCCACCACTGCAGATGTCGTGGATGTCAGAGGAACCACCTCAGGCCACCTGGTGGTCCGGTCTATCATAGTCAGCAGATGAGTAAAACCTTGTGACGGAGGCAGAGGGCCTACCAGGTCTACGTGCACATGATCAAACCGCCGACCTGGGATGGAGAAGGGTTCCAAAGGTGCTTTGGTGTGTCTGTTAACCTTAGCACGCTGGCATGGGACACACGCTGCTGCCCACTCCTTAACCGCTTTACGCAGACCGGGCCAAACAAACTTTGCACTGACCAGTTTCACCGAGGCTCTAACACCTGGGTGAGAAAGGGAATGTAAGGAGTCAAAAACGCGGCGTCGCCATGAAACTGGAACCAGGGGGCGGGGCCTGCCAGTAGAAACATCACAGAGCAGGAGAGGACCGCCGTCATTCACCTGCCGTTCCTCCAACTCGAGGCCTGTGGGCCCGGACTGGAGCTCGAGTATTTCTGCGTCGCTACGTTGGTCCGCAGCCATAGCAGAAAAATCGATGCCAACGTATACGGGAGAGATCAGCACCCGAGAGAGACAGTCAGCCACCACGTTGGATTTTCCAGCCACATGCTGAATGTCTGTAGTAAATTCAGACACCGCTGCGAGGTGGCGTTGCTGGCGAGCAGACCAGGGGTCAGAAATTTTTGACATCGCAAACACCAAGGGTTTGTGGTCAACATATGCAGTGAACCGGCGGCCCTCCAGGAAAAACCTGAAATGGCGTGTGGCCAGGTAAAGCGCCAGCAACTCTCTGTCAAAAACACTGTATTTAAGCTCATTGTCCCGCAGCGTACGGCTGAAAAATGCAAGCGGCTGCCAAACCCCGGAAACCTGCTGTTCTAACACAGCCCCCACCGCAACATCAGATGCGTCGGTTGTTAAAGCTATTTGCGCCGCTGGGGATGGATGGGCCAAAAGGGCAGCAGTGGCCAGTGCAGCTTTAGCATCACCAAATGCCTGTAGGCGTTCTGGTGTCCAGTCAACACTGTCGTTGGGCTTTTTCTTTTTCAGCGCTCCATAGAGCGGACGCAGCAGTTGTGCTGCCCTGGGGAGGAAACGGTTATAGAAGTTAACCATTCCCAAAAATTCTTGTAGCGCTTTAACAGACTGGGGCTGTGGGAAATCTGACACCGCCTGCACTTTGTTTGGTAACGGGACGGCACCACTTGCAGAAATGCGGTGGCCCAAAAAGTCAATGACTGGCAGCCCAAACTGGCATTTCGCTGTATTTACAATCAGGCCATGTGCTGCCAGGCGCTGAAAAACCTCACGGAGGTGGGACAAGTGCTGCTCAGCCGAGCTGCTAGCCACCAGGACGTCATCCAGGTACACAAATACGAAGGACAGACCCCTTAGGACTGAATCCATCAACCGCTGAAATGTTTGTGCTGCACCTTTAAGACCAAAAGGCATGCGCAAAAACTCAAACAGGCCGAAAGGCGTGATAACAGCGGTCTTAGGGACATCCTCCACATGCACAGGAACCTGGTGGTACCCCCGTACTAAATCTACTTTAGAAAAAATGGAGGTCCCAGCCAGGTGCACTGAAAAATCCTGGATGTGGGGGATGGGATAACGATCGTTCTCTGTGATGTTATTAAGGCGGCGGAAATCCCCACATGGACGCCATTTGCCGTCTGCTTTGGGCACCATGTGCAGGGGGGAGGCCCACGGACTGTTTGAGCGTTGCACGATGCCTAAACGCTCCATGTTAGCAAACTCTTCCTGTGCTATTGCTAGCTTAGTAGCATCGAGGCGGCGTGCACGTGCGAACACCGGGGGGCCCGTTGTGGGAATATAATGTTCGACCCCATGTTTTGTGTTTGTGTTTGCAAAATCAGGAACAGTCAGCGAGGGGAATTCAGACAATAAACGCTGAAACACATTACCCGAAGCTAAAAAGTTAGCATGCATTAAAGGCCCAGCTCCTCGCGTCGCACAAGGCAGTGACGAAAAAGACACAGCGTCGATCAAACGCCTGTTAGCTACATCAACAAGGAGTCCATGAGCACAAAGAAAATCAGCCCCTAAAATAGGGACTGAGCTAGCAGCTACAACAAAGTTCCACTGGAAGTCCCGTTCATGGAAACACACAGTCACCAACCTTTCGCCAAACGTCTTGATGGGATAGCCGTTAGCCGCGGTTAGCTGCGGCCCGCAGCCTTCTGCCAACCTGTCGGAGCCAGTCGGGGGAACGAGGCTCTTCTGCGAGCCGGAGTCCACCAGGAACCGCCTCCCCGACCTCGAGTCTTCAATGAAAAGCAGCCTTTCCTTGTCGCCAACGGCCGCGACTGCTAGCGGCCGCTGGCGTTCTCGTTTCCCTGCGGCTTGAAGCTGCACGGTGGGATGCATCGTCGTGCTTTGGCGCCAAAACGCTGGTGGTAGAAACAAAAGGTGGCTCCTGTCCGCCTGCGGGTAGCGACCCCTGCTACGACCGATGGCTCGTCCGGCGCTGAGGGCGTTGCTTGAAGCTGAGGTGCTGCTGGAGATCCGGGGACCGCCGCCTGGACCGCGAAAGTCCTCGCAGCCAGCAGGATGCGGTCGGCTTCGCGGGCCAGCGAGCGGTAATCCTTCTGCTGCAGAAACGAGGAGTTGGCCAGGGCGGTGCGCACTGGAGCCGGCGGAGGAAGAGGTGGAGGAAGAGAAACTCACAGTCTGCTGATCCCCTCAAAGACAACATGCCTTCCATGAGCTCAAGAGCTGTGCCGTCGCCCAAATCGGAGAGGGAAAAAAGTTTCTCAGCGCGCTCCGCGTCTGAGAGTGAGTAACGCTGCTTTGAGGGCGTCGTACTTTCCTTGTGCAGGAGGGTCCTCGAGCAGGCTCATTACCCGCTGGGTGGACAATGGGTCCAGTGAAGCGACCACATGGTGGTATTTGGTGTCATCTGCAGAAATCCCGCGAAGAGCAAACTGTGATTCGATGTGGGCGAACCACGACTGAGGTGCGTGCAGCCAGAAGTCCGGGATTTTAACGGCCACCGCAAAAGCGAGCGGGGCCGTCGGTGGAGGTTCCACAACCGCGGACAGCTGAAGAGAGCTGGCTGGACCTTCAGATGTCGACATATTCAATTCACGTAGGTCACCAGTGTAGGAGGTGGTGAAGAGACGACACAGGAGACGGGATGTAGATCTTCACTTTTAATCAACTCCTACTAAACTGGCGGGAAGCACCCAACACCGCCTTATATATCCAATACCACATCCGGTCCTCTGGACCTTTCACAATAAAACATCCTGTAATGCCTTCGGTCCACTGGGTGTGAGTAGAGCCCCCTAGTGGTCCACCACAGAACCAGCAATAAACAAAGAAATGCTGAGACACTAATAATAATAATAATAATAATAATAATAATAATAATGATAATAATAAACATTTTTATTTGGGTGGTTACTAAGAATGAGGACTCATGAAAGATTAACATTGTTAACTAGGTATGCTATTTTAATTTGTAGGTTGCATTCAGGTTCACCAATACGTAATGGGAGTGGTGGCACAGAGGCTAAGAAGTTGACCTTGTGATCGGAAGATCGCCGGCTCAAGCCCCGGTACCGACAACATCAAAAATGTAGGTGGGATAAGTGAAGCAGTCACACCTGTCTCCACCCTCATCTGCCCCACTCTGGGCCCTTGAGCAAGGACCTTAACCCACACCATCTGCTCCCCGGGTGTCCTAGATATCAGCTCTCTGCTCCACACAGAGGGCTGTGGTAGCTCGGTGGTCTGTGGTTGTGTCAGGAAGGGCATCCGGCGTAAAAACAACTGCCAAGTCTTTGTGCAACTAGTTCACTGTGGGGAACCCTGATGAAGGGAGAAGCTGAAAGGAAGAAAAAAATTGACAAAGTAGGTTCACCAGTAGAGCTATAATCAAAGAACTGAATGACTGAAACGTTTTTATTCTGATATTTTACTGACAGACATTTTTCCTACAGACCCGACCACAACCAGTGAGTCAGAACACTTTGGACATTTAACACAGGGCTCTTGTTTATTAATTATTGTCTTTTAATAACATTTAGTTATGATTGTTTTTTTTTATTCTGCTGTTTTTTTTTTTGTTTTTTATTCAACCTGTTTTTATTTATTTATTGTACAGTTTGCTCCAAACACAGAGACTTTGTAATTATGTTTGATGTTTCTATAGAATGAAAATAAAATCTGATTTTGAAGAATGATCCAACATAAATTTGTCAGTTGACGTCATGCATCAATTTCATCAGCAGAGGGAGACAAACCCTCACAATCAACCTCAATGACAACATCAGAAGAAAACAAATATTTATGAATTCACATTTTAAAATATTTTACTTTAAAAAAAATTGTAGGAAGCAAAGTAGTTTATTTAAATCAAAGAAATAAAAAAATAACATTATCCTAAAAATATGTCTGAATATATTTTTGTCAATAAAGTCAAAATATTTTTTTCTTCTAACAGAAATATTTGGATTCTTCAACATAAAAGTTTTAAAGTTGAGTAAATTGAAATGAGTCCACAGGAGGAGCTGGTGTCAGTCTCCAACAGTCACTGAGTTAGAGGTGGGGGACACCTGGACATGTCTCCAGTCCATCACAGGGACACACAGAGACAACCATTCAGTCTCTCACTCACACCTCGGGACAGTTTAGGTACGAGTCTAACATGCATATTTTTGTTGTGCAGAAGAAAAGTCTTGTGTGCACGGGGAGAACATGTAAAGTCCACATAGTAAGGCTGGGAGGTGCACCTGCTCCAATCATCACCACCCAGTTTATTATGACATGACAAAATCAAACATGGCTACAAATGATATTGAAACATGTGAAGAGCACAAATGGTCATTTCAGATCAGTCTGCACACATGAAACTGTTCATGAAGAAAACATGTGGAACAAACCACAAACAGCACGGTGGCTCAGTGGTTAGTGCTGGAGCCTCACAGCAGCAGAGCTGTTGTGTTGTTGTGAATCAGAGCTTCAGCTGCAGCTGCTCTGTCCAAATGGAGAGTCCAAACGCTTCATGGAGCTCATTTCTCCGTCCACGTCTTCATTTTCATGCTGCTTCAGTCTTCCTGCTTTACTTCCTGTCTCTTCAGTCACATTCTTGCTGCTGTCATGTGATCACTCTGCAGGATCCATCACTTCAACATTATTGATCAGAGAAGTCAGGAGAGAAGAAGCTGCAGAGACTCACTGGAAACTTTACACTTGTTGTCACAATGGCTGTCTGTTAGCAAAATATCTCATGAACCACTGGATGAGTTGTAGTGAAACTTGCAGAAAGTCATCATTGGATGTACGTCTACAACTGATTAGTTTTTGGAGTCAGCTGAAGTTACAATGACTGCCACAGTTAACTGAACTTAAAAAGATAAAACATGTCTATAATTCAGTTTTACAGACGTTGATGTGACGTTTGGGGTGGTATTAGCTGAGAGGAATCCCCAACACACAGTCTGAGCACTAATATATTGTCCAAGACCTTGATTTAACATTCTGTCATTAAATTCTTAAACTCAACTCTGTCTGTTAGCAAAACATCTCATGAACCAGTGAAGATGTTTTAATGTAACTTTCCAGAGATAATCAGTGGATGTACGTCTACAACTGATTTCAGTTTTGGAGCCGACCCAGTTCTTGATGGTTGAACAGAAAACTCATGTTAGAAAACACAGAAATGTCTATAATTCAGTCAGTTTCACAGATATTTTGCTAACATTTGAAGTAATTGGAGCAGAGATTTATTTACAACACAAACTCCAAGCGCCACTCAAATCTTAAATTATTTGTTATAACTCTTGTTCTTGTAGTGTAATTTATGTTTGCTATTTCAAATATAACCTGCTAATAATTGTTTAGGTTTAAAATTCAAAACCACACGTTTGATTCATCAGTATCATTTTTTATTTTCACCCAGTGATTCTCGAGGACTCGAGCGGTTTGATGTCTGTCCTTTCTAAGACTGGAACATCCACTGAAGACTCTTATTAACTCCCTTTTCTCCACAACATTTTGTCTTTCTGTCTCTCTAATGTCCATTTCAGTCCCTCACACACTCTGTCTCTAATGACTGTCCTCACTAAAACAACACAAGTTACAACATTTTGTCTTTCTGTCTCTCTATTGTCCATTTCAGTCCCTCACACACTATGTCTCAACATTTTGTCTTTCTGTCTCTCTAATGTCCATTTCAATCCCTCACACACTCTGTCTCTAATGACACCATTCTCCTTGAAAAACTGAACAAATATGGTATTAGAGGACCAGCATTACAGTGGGTATCTAGCTACTTGAAAGATAGGAAACAATTTGTACAAATAAATGATGTAAGATCTGACCTCTGTAATATCACATGTGGAGTTCCCCAAGGCTCTGTACTTGGACCAAAGCTATTTATTTTATATGTGAATGACTTGGTAAATGTGTCAGGACTCCTTAAATGTGTACTTTTTGCTGATGATACCACATTTTTCTGTTTAGGTGAAGATATAGAACAAATGTTGGAATTGATAAAGACAGAATTTGTCAAGATACAAACTTGGTTTAAAATAAATAAATTATCATTAAATCTAGAAAAAACTAATTACATGATATTCAGTAATAAAAAGAAAACTGTTGATGTTCCACTCAAAATTGAGGGTGTTGAGATTTGTAGAGTGAGTGAGGTGAAGTTTTTGGGTGTTATCATTGATGACAAACTGACATGGAAACAACACATAAATTCTGTAAGAATAAAAATAGCTAAATCGATTGCAGTACTGTACAAAGTCAGAGACTTATTGAATGATAAAGCTCTGTATTTGTTGTATAACACAATCATTGTTCCACACTTAATCTATTGTATTGATGTTTGGGGGAATGCGTGTAAAACAATCACAAAGCCTATTTTTGTATTACAGAAAAGAGCTGTAAGAATTATCACTAGAAAACATTACCTGTCATCCATCAAGTACATT
>JBBPBX010012555.1:11644-31445 GCA_038048925.1 Garcialebias charrua
AAGATTCTATATTTTTTATGTTGGCTACCGGCTCCATTAATATTCCATGTGACCAGTGCTGGGTAGCACTAATCCAAAAATTAGTTCCGCTATTTCTAAAGCACTTATTAATTTATTTAGGTCCGCAATTTCAAAAGCGCTTATTTATTAGCAACGCTAGTGGACGCTAATGCTAATAAGCTAACGTGCTAATGGCGAACTACTTTTTTAAATCCAGTAGATTTGACCATTTCGTGAAACTTTCAAGCTCAGAAAAACTTGTGCTATAACGTCAGCTATGAAATATATTTTTTCTCAGCAAAGAAATAATTGTTTTTACCGTGTTTTCTTGGAAAGTCCTTAGCTTCTGTGGCTGTCGCGGACGCCATTTTGAACAGTGCTAATGGCGAACTACTTTTTTAAATCCAGCAGATTTGACCATTTCGTGAAACTCTCAAGCTCAGAAAAACTTGTGCTATAACGTCAGCTATGAAATATATTTTTTCTCAGCAAAGAAATAATTGTTTTTACCGTGTTTTCTTGGAAAGTCCTTTGCTTCTGTGGGCGCCGCCATTTTGAAGAGGGCAAATGAGGCGCTGACGCGTTGCGTAGGCTGCTGAGAAACATCCATAAGTTAACCCTCCATGTTAAAAACTCTTGGTCTGACTCTTCGAAAACAAGCAATAAGGTTGCAGAGTAACACACTGGCTGCTAACTGCTATAGAGAGAGAGCTCTCTCTAGCCAAGAGACTAGGGGGACGCTTTTTTGACACGGACCACATCCGGCGCTGACAGGATATGGTCTGTTAGCAGTCGTACGGTTGATTTAAGAGCTCGTAAATAAGTTTTTTCGTTTTTACTGATAGATAATTACCGTATTTTCCGGTGTATAGGTCGCACCTTTTTATGGTTTTTTCAAGGCCTGCGACCTATACACAGGTGCGACCTATATATGGCTTGTTATCACTTTTCGGCTAAAAAATTTTTAAATCCAGCTCATTTCACAATTACGTTCATTTATTAAGGAAAAGTTCAGCTCAGACACATATTTGCTATAATTTTTATCAAACAAATAATTGTTTTTAAGTGTTAATCTTCTTAAAAGCCTTGCTGTGCGCTCCTGTGACAGACATTTGCAGCAGAGCTAAACGTAGGTGCGACCTATACACCGGTGCGACCTATCTAGGGATTTTTCCAATCTATTGGTGATAATTGGATGGTGCGACCTATACACCAGAAAATACGGTAGTTGTTAGCGGTACTGCATTTTAAATAGAAATAGCGCAAATCCGCTTATGAATTATAAAGGTTAGTCAATCCGCTGGAACGCTGACAAATTGTTAAAATCCGCTATAAGCGGATTAGCACTTTAGCGCTCCCTGGCGGTCTGGCACCCACCTTTGCATGTGACAAACCTTAAAGTGTTCATACTTGTGTTTGTGAGAATATAGATAAACCACACCTATTATAACAAATATATAAAAATAAAATAAAATAAAAAAACATAGGAAAAAATTGTTATGTTAGATGTCATATCACATTTACAATTATGTTGCTTACTTTTTTAAATAAAAAGTTCAACTATTCTTATACCAGTGTGTTTTTGCTTATAATAAAAAAAGGAATCTGCCAGTACACCAACTGAAATTTATTTTAAAAAATTGTAAATAATTTGGTTGTCTAAGTGTCTGATTTTAGAAATAATATCGGAATTATATCTCAAGATGGTTAAACAATTATATGAAAGAGGCTTTGCTTACCAGGTAGTTCAGCAGTAGTTGCAGACACAGATGAGACTGCAGTCACAGAAGATGGGGATGCTAGACTTAGCTCTGCAGAGGATGGAGATGGACCTAAGATGAAAATAACAAAAAATGTAGTTATGTTAGATGTCACATCATACGTATAATTATGTTGTTCACTTTTTTATGAAAAAGTATAAAAATACTTTCATACTTTGCTTTTTTGCTTGTAGTAATAAAACAAATCAGCCAGTAAAACTGAAAATTTTTTCAGACATGTTTAAACAGTATTTGTTCCTCTAAAAAGTCCTCTATTTTCTGCTTACGTTGTAAATTATTTTTTTATGAGTTAGTTTAGGAGTTATAAAAAGGATGTTATGCAGTTAACTTACCAGGTAGATCAGACGTGATTGTAGTGGGCACAGAGGATGGGGATGCTACACTTAGCTCTGAAGAGGACGAAGATGGACCTAAGATGAAATACATACATATGCACACACATTCCTTGCATACTTTCATTACAGACTCTGGAGTGTAATTGCTATAACTAAAAAATAATTGTATGCTGCATGGTGAGTCTTTCTCTTGCCTGATGCACTGCCCACAGCTGAGTCTGGTAATGTGGGCTGGCACTGAGCTGATTTTGTGCTGCCAAAATATTTTAATAGTGCTCCTGCAGAATTTCACACAACATAAGTTTGTGTAAAAATTGTTTATTTTAGTCACATAAATTATCATGCTCAACAGTCCACAACATATTGCAAACTCAAGCCTAGCTAGTAAGCCATTAATATATCTGTCATGGTCAGTGACAATATCGATATAGCCTGATGTAAAACATCTGGCTAGCAAATGTTATGTATTGTGAAGTTTTAATTATTGCTAGCAAGTGTTAGCAAAAACGCTGTGTTGAGCTAACAAAAAAATGGAAAAAATGATTTAGTGTCAACGACTAGAATCAACTCACATAAAATTAAAACTCAGTTATTAACAAGTACAAACACGGTAGTCCAGACTGTTCAAGGTTGCTAGCCAGCTATTTATCCATTAGCAGCTGGCAGCTCCACAAATATTTTTTGATAAAAGAGACGTACTTTATACAAACATACCTTTATCTTGCCGTTTTTTCTCTTCTTCTCCTTTTTTCCTCTTCCTTTTTTCGGCCCCTGAAAGATATGCCCTTTTTGGCGACATTATCTAACGTTAGTTATGTTTCAGGTGCTTAATTAGCTTGGATGCGTACTTCACATTGCATGGCAAGGAGCTCATATTACCTGTGAAACGTGATCTACTGGGGCCCCACTAGCCCCCCCCAAGACTACCGGTCATTTCTTTCTTTCCTTTCCAGAACGATTTCTACTTATTCAAATATACATATACACACAAATATATGATATATATGTTATATATATGTAACGCCCCCTAGCGTCTTTGGCATTAATGAGGGTGGCTAACCTGAGTTATTTAATATCAGTTGGTATCTCTACCTGTAAACTCTGAATTTATATCCCTTAAACAACCAGTATAACACAGAAGAATAAACATACTATGCTTTAAACACATGAACCGTTTAACAATTAAATAAACAACAGACCACTCTTTTTATTTTACAATTAAATTAAATGATATTTTTTTAACCCCTTTTAAATAAAGAAAGGAAACTTAATGCCGGCTACTAACTAAAAAATATAGTTCGGGTCGTTGCAGGCCTGATGTTGGTGCACTTGCGCTAACATTCCCCTTCAACCATGTCCCCGATCACCTGAAAACCTCAGTCTCCTGGAGGTCAGTCTCGCCATAGTCCGTCTGCTTCCGTCCGATGTCCTCAGCAGGGTTGAAGAATCCGTGCCCCCGTCCTCGCGTCTCTCTCTCTGCTGGCAAGCCGCCAACCGTTGGTGAGTCACGTTAGCGATAGCCCCTCAACTGGCGGAGTAACGGACAGTTCTCTGCGGGGTTGATCACCAGTCCTCGGCGGCTGTCTCTACTGGCAAGCCGCCAACCGTCCAACAAGTCCCGCAGCGATAGCCACTGAGCTAGTGGCTCACGAACTGTTCTCTGCTGGCAAGCCGCCAACCGTCCAACAAGTCCCGCAGCGATAGCCACTGAGCTAGTGGCGTCACGAACTGTTCTCTGCTGGCCAACCGCCAACCGTCCGACAAAGCCGTTGGTGAGTCCTGTTAGCGATAGCCACTCAACTAGCGGCGTCACGGACAGTTCTCTGCGGGGTTGTTCACCCACGCAGCTCCAACCTCCACAGATCGGCCGGAGTCCTTCTCCCCCCCTTCAGCGGCACGGACAACAGTTCAGCCAAGTGTTCTCACAACGACAGTCCATTTACTTTCGATGGGAAAACAATGGCATCCACCTTTGCGCTCCTCTTTTTATCCTCTCCCGTTCTCTACCTGCTGGCACCAGCCCCTCCCACACCTCCAAAATAAAATCCCAAACTACTTTTACAAACAGTTATTAAAACAAACAGTATTAAAAGTACATTAAACTCCAAACACAGTATGTTTACATGTTCCATAAAACAAACATTAAACACCATTTACTTATCCATTCATTCACTACTAAATAAAATAAATATGAACTCAAACCACAGGGTTACACCCTCCCCCTCCTAACTGTCTGCATGTCCTCATGAGACATCTACACCTACAGTTTAGGGTCTATAAGGCTAAGACCTACACCCTAACTTAATAATGACCCCTTTATGCACGATGGTAATAGGCTGGTCCCTAGATTTCCCTGGCTCATCATAAGTCAGACGAATAACTGGTTTACGTTGTCTCTCTGATCTGGGCCTAGTTCTAAGGGTCACAGGCGTCTTTTTAAGAGATCTGAGCTGGGGGTTAGACTCACTACAGGATACCTCATCATCTTCTAAACCTGGGTCGGAGTCAGAGTCCAGAGAGACAGTCAATGGGGCACCATCGAGGTTCCCATCTAGAGTTCCCACTTGGTTCTCTCTAGCTAAGAGCTCTGTCTCCTCTTCAGTATCAGTCTCTGTTTCCTTTGCACTCTCGTCCTCAGAGAAAGGTATCACCTCTGCAGATGGGTCTTGATCCTAGTGCATTAACAGAGTACCCGAGTTTTCGACAGCTCGAGTGCTTTGACTTCTATCGAGGCTTTTTTGTCCAACTCGGGTACCCGTAGTGACGTCACATTTCACATTTCACAGCGCGCGGGGCAGCTTTTAGCTTTTAGTAGACGCTACAAAATGGATTCCTGTGTGCGCACGGATGTTAATGGAGCAGGCCGTCTTGTCAAAAAGGTAAAACAGTTTATAATTTTATAAAATGCGCTACTTCGTGTTGACTTTCTTTGTAGTAGATTGTGACAGCAGAGGGCAGTGTTGCAATGCAGGTCCCATATTATAACACGGCCGAAACGGCTTCCTTTCTCTCGTTTCACAAACAAAAAAAAACAAATATTCATCTCTCTAGAGCTACCAACAATCTATAAACACAATCTCTAAAAGTAAACCTAAATTGCACAGCTGCAGGCGGTGGTACGGTGTGGCTGTGGCCCCATTTGTTTTTAAGTTTCGGTTTTCATCGCTTTATACTTTCACTTTTAATATTATTAATATAACTAATAGTTTTGTTTTTCCTGTGACTTATGTGCAGTATGATAAATGATAGGAGCATAATAAATGCTCCCAATGCTTTGTTGGTCTTTTTTTTCTTTTTGTAAAGACGTTTTTAGGCATTTATATTTATTTATTTATTTTGCATCGTAAGACACTGTGACGTCATCGGCTACTCGAGCGTCGTTCGAGTTTTTTTATGTTAATGTCGAGGTTAAAAATTATGTACTCGTTCAACCCCTACTTGATCCGTTCTCTCATCAGCCTCCTTAGACCCGTCTTCGGGTTCTACACCACCCAGGGTGGGTAAGTCCTTTGGTTGACCTTCACCATAATATTCCCGAACAGCTTCATACTCCCACTCAGAACATGAATCAGAAAAGTCCAGATCCATGGTAGGTGCTACGCCACTGTATTGACGCTTTGTGTCTTTTACTTGTAGTCGTGTTCTTGGCTTTGCAGGTGTTCTCTCTTGCTCTTGGTCCTGTGGCAACCTCATAGAGTTTCTGATAGGGAGAATGTGATTGCGGTGTATAGTTTTTACACCCCCACTTCCTCTCTCTGGCTTCACTCGGTAGACTGGGAGGTCCGGCAACTTTCCCACCACAACATAAGGGTTTGGACTCCACCGGTTCTCTAGCTTTCTCTTCCCTTTCAGTCCCAAGTTTTTTAGAAGAACCCTGTCACCAAGGTCAATCGCCTGGAAGCACACTTGTTGGTCATAAGCTCTCTTATTCCTTTCATGTGCTTTATCAGCAGTCTTGCCGGCAAGGTCATAAGCATTCTGTAGATCTTTCTTTAGGCTGTCGACGTATTGGGAATAGTTGTTTTCTCCCGTCTCATCTGGCGATGTGCCGAAACACAGGTCAACAGGCAACCTAGCTTCCCGTCCAAACATCAGCAAATAAGGTGAGTATCCCGTGGCATCACACCTAGTACTGTTGTAGGCATGGACGACATACGGGACATGATGACTCCAGGACCCCTTCTTTTCACTACCCAAGGTAGCCAACATGGATAACAATGTCCGATTGAATCTTTCAGGTTGGGGGTCCCCTTGTGGATGATAAGGAGTGGTCCGAGATTTCCGCACCCCCAACATCCTCAACAGTTCCCGAATCAGTTGACTTTCGAAATCTCTCCCTTGGTCGGAATGTATCCTGGCCGGCAGACCATAGTGCACGAAATAAGTCTCTACCAAGGCTTTTGCGACAGTGAGTGCCTTTTGGTTCCGTGTAGGAACGGCCTGTGCATAACGAGTAAAATGATCAGTAATGACCAGCACATTACTGATTCCTCGAGAGTCTGGCTCCATGGAGAGGAAGTCGATGCACACCAAATCCATAGGCCCCCGGCTCGTGATCTGGTGCAAAGGAGCCATCCTCTTACTTGGAGTTTTCCTGAGAGTGCATTCTCCACAATCTTTGATGTACATCTCCGCGTCCGAAGCCATCCTGGGCCAATAGAAGCGCTTCTTCAGTAGATCTGTCAGTCGCTCCACTCCTAGGTGACCCATGTCATCATGAAGGGATCGTAGAACTGTCTCTCTTAACTCAGCTGGGAGGACTAACTGCGTCCCATGTTCCCCTGATTGTCTCTGGGTCCTCCTATGTAGCAGACCATCCACCATTACAAGGCGGTCTTTCTCCCTCTTGAACAGCCTGAACTCTGGGCTCACTTCTTTGTCGTCCGTCCACGACCCTTGCTGCACAGCTGTCCTTACCCTACCAATGACCTCATCCCTCCTCTGTTCCTCCTCTATCTCAGCCCTAGATAACTGTTTTAAGGAACCCAAATCCAGGTGAGTAGGGAAAGCGAACACGTCAGGAATACACTGAGAAGAGGCACCCAACTGATCTACATACCTAGGTGGCATTTCCGACTGCTTGGTGACCACTGTAACCATGCAGATGGAACGTACACCCATGGGAGATATATGCTCCCATCCCGCCCCTTCAGCCCCAAAGGTCCTCGACAACACATCTGCGTCAGTGTTTGTCCTACCTGGCCGGTACTGGATGTCAAAATCATAAGTTGCTAATGCAGCTAGCCAACGATGCCCTGTGGCGTTAAGTTTTGCTGTGGTCAGCACATAGGTCAGGGGATTGTTATCTGTCCTCACTGTGAATTTGGCCCCATACAAGTAATCGTGGAATTTGTCCACAATCGCCCATTTAAGAGCCAGAAACTCTAGCTGGTGCACAGGATAACGTTGCTCAGCAGCGCTTACCCTACGGCTTGCGAATGCCACTGGTCGGAGCCCCTCTGGGTGTTCTTGATATAATATTGCACCCAGCCCCTTCAAGCTGGCGTCCGTATGCAATATATACGGCTTGTTAGGGTCTGCGAAGGCGAGAACAGGAGCGCTGGTGAGGCAACCTATGATGCGATGAAAAGCATCAGTACATGCATGGCTCCACCGTTCTCCAAATGGCTCGCCCTCTTTGAAGAAGCCTTTTGCCTCCTCTCTCGACCTACCCTTCCCCTTCTGAGTTGGGCCATACCCTTTTGTGAGATCTGTAAGGGGTCTGATGATTCTGGAGTAGTTTGCGACAAATCGGCGGTAGTACCCACAGAACCCGAGGAAAGACCTCAGGGACTTCAGGTCAGTAGGCCGCGGCCAATTAGCTACGGCCTTTACTTTCTCAGGATCGGTGGCTACACCCTCCGCCGATACTATGTGTCCCACTTACTTCACTTTTGGTTGGCAGAATCGGCACTTGTCCAAGGACAGCTTCAGCCCAACCTCTCTAAGCCTGTCTAGAACCTGTAGAAGCCGTTCCTCATGCTCCTCCAGAGTCCTTCCAAAAACTATCAAGTCATCCAGGTAAACCAACACCTTAAGCAGATTCATATCCCCCACAGCCCGCTCCATCAGCCTCTGGAAAGTTGCAGGAGCCCCGGTGACTCCCTGTGGCATCCTTTCAAACTGATAGAACCCCAAGGGGCAGATGAAAGCTGTTTTTTCTTTATCTGCCTCTGCCATGGCGACCTGGTAATAACCCGACCTTAAGTCAAGTACCGAAAACCACTGGCTCCCTGTCAAGGAATCGAGCGCATCATCGATGCGAGGGGTAGTGTACTGATCGGGCACGGTACGACTATTCAAGGTTCTATAGTCAATGCACATTCTGACATTGCCGTTTTTCTTTCGGGCCACAACTATTGGAGACGCATATGGACTACGTGACTCCTTTATAATACCCTCTCTCAGAAGGTCCTGCAGATGTTTTCGAACATCCTCAATGTCAGCAGGCGCCAGTCTACGTGACCGTTCTCTAAAGGGTCGAGCGTCAGACAACCTAATATGATGCTCTACCCCTTTAGCGAGTCCCACATCCCATTCATGCAAGGAGAACACGCTGGCTCTATCTGCTAATTTTTTTCTCAGCCTAGCTTTCCAAGGCTCTGGGATGGGTGACCCACCAAAGTTAATGAGTTGAGGGTCGAACTCGTTGGACACCCCCTCGGACTGAGGTTTTGTCTTCAGGGGCGCAGTTACCATATCAACCGCGCATAACTGTCCCACTACAGTACCAACTGGGAGAATTACTTCCCGGCCGGACTCGTTGTGCATACAAACTGAGAAACTATCCACAGTCACTTCTGAACTTGGCAAAACTAACGGTTGGAGAAGCACCCCTGCAAGGAGTGAGCCCCTGGGCGACATGTCCACCATCAGCACTTCCCTGTCCAATGGGCGTCTCAGTTTCACCTGGCAGGTGGCCCGACAGCCACTGTCAGCTGGTATGGTTAGTGGGCCAGGCCCTATCCATCTCACGCAGCCCAGGTCCTCTTCCTCACCTGTAGTCTGAAGTTCCTTCTGCTCTGAAGTTTTGGTCCGGATACCTAGTGTCTGCGCTAGATCAACCCCAATGTCCGAGCTACAAAGCTGGGCTAACCTCTTAAATAAACTAGCATTAGTCCCCAGAACAACAGGGGTCTGGTCTGGAGTCCTGGGACCTGGGCAGACCAAAGCCAACACAGAAAGTGATTCCCTAGTCCCGACTACAGTTTCAGGGAACTCAATTTCTACCAGAATATACCCCAGATAGGGATAACTGGTGTCACTTAATCCCCAAATAGCCAACCCAGACACTGGTAAGATCTGAACATTAGCTAAATGCTTCTTATACCACTCCTCAAAGATAATGGTAACCTGTGAGCCACTATCCAGTACCGCATCGCAGGCATGACCATTCACCCTCACAGATACAGTTGACGTGGGACCTATCAGTCTTTTTGGGATAGCCCTGTTCCCTACTGATATTGCCTCACTTCTCTTGACAGTGCAGTCTGTGTTCGAGCTTTCCCCAAGCCTGGCACCCTACATTTGCTCTTTTGAGAGACTGGATAAGCTTCTGAATGACTCTACTCTGGTTCTCAGCATTTTGGCATTTATTTGAAAAATGTCCATTTTCACCACATCTGTAACAAATGCTGTCCTCTGAACCTCTGTTAGTCCTAACACCCTATGTTTTACCAGGACCCAGTCTTTTGGGTTCCACCTACAACATATTAGCTGACATATCTGAAGATTGGGCCGTTTGGGCTGACACCTTCCGCTGTAGTCTTTCCACTTGTTTCTTTAAAGGGGACCTCAAATGCATTTTTTTAAATTTTATGTTATTTCTGTGTGCTATCTAGACCCTATTCCTTCAATTTAATGCACAAAATAAATCTTATATAATCAATTATACCCTTTTTAATTCTGCCATTTTTAACTTTCGTTTTGAACGAACGGTTTCTGATAGAAGTTCTGAAGTCCACGCCCTTCAACGATCTGTTTACGCCCTCTGTAACAGCCAGTATCTGTAATGTGTTGTTGTTTTAAAATTAGCTCTTTTTTTATTACTCATTTGACTTACTGTTAGTGTCAGCTTAAGATAACTTACCGAAACCCGTCAGAGCGCGCCGCAAGTTGCTGCTCCTTTTAGCATTAGACCACCCGAATCCGAAGCTAATGTTAGCTTGTTCCTCTTCCGGTGTTCGCCAGCTCCGCTCGTTTCACGCGGCGATTTTGGGAGTTATCGCTGTTCCAGTCAAGACAACACAAAGTTCACCAAGTGTCTCCCGTAAATTAATCCGTAAGGAGAAGGTCCTCACTGCTGCGAGGCTCCTGTGAGGCTTCTGTGAGGCTGTACAGTTGAAGCTCCGCTCCATCTGCCAGAAGAGGGTACCGTCGCAACCGGTCTCTACGCCGGGGGTATGCTCGTTTAATTTTTGCCGGCGGCGCGTTGGGAGAGATCGCAAATATACGGTGGCCGAGGGGTGCAAACGCGCTGCAAAAAGAAAACAGCGCTCCAAAAGTTGAAACACGCATCAAAATGAAAACAACAGCGTTACAAAAGTTGAAACACGCATCAAAATGAAAACAGCAGCGTTCCAAAAGTTGAAACACGCAACAAAATGAAAACAGCAGCTTTCCAAAAGTTGAAACACGCATCAAAATGAAAACAGCGCTCCAACAGATGAGGCGCACTGCAAAAGATAAGTCGCGCTCCCAAAAGAGGACGACCTGCAAATACAGAACGAGCTGCAAATAGAAAAGCCACAACGGAAGTGCTCCAGACCACTAGGGGCAGTCGAACAAAGAACAAATCATAAGCATATTATAGTTTTCGGAATGGCAATAGTTATTAGTGTATTTTAACTTATCTATTACTGAAGAATATTTTACACATCGAAACTGTCCCGTTGTAATTGTTTTAATACTGTGCGATAGAGAGGTAATGTATTGATCCTCGGTTGGCTTAGTGGTCTAACACATTGCCTCGAATGTGGGAGACCTGGGTTCGATTCCCGGTCTCGGAAATTTTTGTGGTATTAATTTCTTTTTTTTTTAAAAGCCTTTTGTTTTGGATAAATCGGGTGGAATAGATAAATACATCTACATGTTTATTCTTTGTTGTTGCTTGGTTTATGTTGGTGGCTAGAGTTTTAGTTTGTTTTAGGCAGCAGGCGTGGGGAGGAGGTTGGGGGTTGTCACGCCTCCTCCAGCAACAACCTAAAACAAGCTAAAAGTCTTGCCAACAACATAAACTAAGCAACAACAAATAATAAACATGTAGATGTATTTATCTATTCCATCCGATTTATCCAAAACAAAAGGCTTAAAAAAAAAATTAATACCACAAAAGTTTCCGAGACCGGGAATTGAACCCAGATCTCCCACATTCGAGGCAATGTGTTAGACCACTAAGCCAACCAAGCATCAATACGTTATCTCCCTATCGCACAGTATTAAAACAAATACAATGGGATAGTTTCGATGTGTAAAACATTCTTCAGTAATAAATAAGTTAAAATACACAAATAACTATTGCCATTCCGAAAACTATAATATGCTTATGATTTGTTCTTTGTTCGACTGCCCCTAGTGGTCTGGAGCACTTCCGTTGTGGCTTTTCTATTTGCAGCTCGTTCTGTATTTGCAGGTCGTCCTCTTTTGGGAGCGCGACTTATCTTTTGCAGTGCGCCTCATCTGTTGGAGCGCTGCTGTTTTCATTTTGATGCGTGTTTCAACTTTTGGAACGCTGTTGTTTTCATTTTGATGTGTGTTTCAACTTTTGGAAAGCTGCTGTTTTCATTTTGATGTGTGTTTCAACTTTTGGAAAGCTGCTGTTTTCATTTTGATGCGTGTTTCAACTTTTGGAACGCTGTTGTTTTCATTTTGATGCGTGTTTCAACTTTTGGAACGCCGTTTTCTTTTTGCAGCGTGCTGTTCTGTTTTTGCTGCGCGTTTGCACCCCTCGGCCACCGTACAAATACACTAAAAATTGAACTAAAACATAAAAATAACAATTATACTTTATTTATAAAGCCATTTAAAAAACCACAGCTGCAACAAAGTGCTGTACACATGAAATTAATAACATATAAACAAAAGATGAGATGAAATCATGAAAAACAACAGTCATGTGTTTAATACAGAAGTGGGTTGAGCCTAACCAGGGGTTGCTAGGTGAGGGGCTGGACTCAGGTTGGGGTGGGTTGTCCTAGCGCTTGTGACGTCACAAGCGCGATTGACTTCCAGTTTATTTCAAAAACGAACCGTTTTTATCACAGTAAAATAAATCTACTTAGAGTAAATAAACCACTGGGTGCATTTTTTTGGCCTTAGGACTGTTTTTTTATGAAGTACATACCCAAAGTTGAGTAAAAAAACCATTAAAAAGTGAATTTTGCATCTGTGGTCCCCTTTAAAGCTACTATTTCTGAGTCTTCACTACTTTCTATCCCAGGACACTGTGTCTCGCGAACCGTCAATCGGTCACTATCTATTTCGTGCCCAGTGCTGGGTTTCATAGCAGCAAACATGGTTTTCAACTCTTTAATATCTGCTTTCAAAGACTGTATGTCAGTCTGATGACTGCCTGCAACTTGTACCCGCTGTACAGATGAGCTAAGCTTAATCCTAGCTGCTGCATATTCTTCCTCCGCTCTAACTTCTGTTAATAACTCTAAAAACTTTGGAGGATTCTGCCTTCTCTCCCTCAACTTTAGCTGTACCAACATGAGGTCGGAATATACTGCCCCCCTTAATAGTTGCTCTATCCGGGCCACATCTACCCGACTGGCCTGCATCCCCCCTTTGCTAGCTATTAAGGTGAGGGACTGCTCCACTCGTCTTAGAAAGTCTGACAGTTTTTCGTCTTTCTCCTGTTGCAGTAGTCGAAACTTGAAATACAGATCTTCACCTGATTCAGCGGTGCCAAAAGCACTCTCGATGGCATCCAAACACTTGGAGGGTGAGACATCTGGCTCCGCTGTATGTACGGCTTTCACCACCGCCAGAGCGGGTCCCCGAAGACATTCTATGAGGCGTCTGCGCTTTTCTTTAGCTGAACATTCGCTCTCATCCACCATCCAACGAGCCTGCTCCAACCATTGCTCCAATGTTTCTTCTCCTGGTGGTGTGGGTAGGGAGCCAGAGAATATACGCAGGCGATGGTATCCACTGTATTCTTTCCCTGGTCTCTCTACTTTGGCCAAAACGTCTCCCACTGCACGAATAATGGACTCCACTGAACAGGTAGGTCCAACAGCATCCCACGAAGTTTTGACAGATTCCGGTTGATCGCCATCAGAAGCTGGACTCTGCGCTGCTGCAAAAATCGGCCAGCAGAGATCAGTAGCAGCATGATGCACTTCAGCTGGGACTCTGCTTGGGTCAACTGGTTCTCTACTTTCACACAAAACCATCAACCGGCCCAGCTTCTGGTTGTACATCCTGCCCCTCACTCTGACTCGACCCAGAATTTTTACTGTTTGTAAAGTCTCTTCTATCTGGTCTACTTCAACGCCTGGGGGAACGAGAGCCAAAACTGCACGGGTCTCGTCCAATGATTCACCCTGACACCAGTCTCTTAGCCTAGTCCCCATCTCTGTATAAATAGTATTTCTGTCCATGGTCGTGCAAGATTAACTACAAACACTACTTTTACTGTAACAGGCTCTTAAACTCACTACTCTGTTTTACTGCTTATGTTATTCTTACCGCTATACAAGCTGCTTAACTTCACAAAGAAAAAAAAAACAAATCCCAACGATACCTCCATTTTATGTAGCGCCCCCTAGCGTCTTTGGCATTAATGAGGGTGGCTAACCTGAGTTATTTAATATCAGTTGGTATCTCTACCTGTAAACTCTGAATTTATATCCCTTAAACAACCAGTATAACACAGAAGAATAAACATATGCTTTAAACACATGAACTGTTTAATAAACAATTAAATAAACAACAGACCACTCTTTTTATTTTACAATTAAATGAAATGATACTTTTTAACCCCTTTTTAAATAAAGAAAGGAAACTTAATGCCGGCTACTAACTAAAAAATATAGTTCGGGTCGTTGCAGGCCTGATGTTGGTGCACTTGCGCTAACATTCCCCTTCAACCATGTCCCCGATCACCTGAAAACCTCCGTCTCCTGGAGGTCAGTCTCGTCGTAGTCCGTTTGCTTCCGTCCGATGTCCTCAGCAGGGTTGAAGAATCTGTGCCCCCGTCCTCGCGTGTCTCTCTCTCTCTCTGCTGGCAAGCCGCCAACCGTTGGTGAGTCACGTTAGCGATAGCCCCTCAACTGGCGGAGTAACGGACAGTTCTCTGTGGGGTTGATCACCCAGTCCTCGGCGGCTGTCTCTGCTGGCAAGCCGCCAACCGTCCAACAAGTCCCGCAGCGATAGCCACTGAGCTAGTGGCGTCACGAACTGTTCTCTGCTGGCAAGCCGCCAACCGTCCAACAAGTCCCGCAGCGATAGCCACTGAGCTAGTGGCGTCACGAACTGTTCTCTGCTGGCAAGCCGCCAACCGTCCGACGAAGCCGTTGGCGAGTCCTGTAAGCGATAGCCACTCAACTAGCGGCGTCACGGACAGTTCTCTGCGGGGTTGTTCACCCACGCAGCTCCAACCTCCACAGATCGGCCGGAGTCCTTCTCTCCCCCTTCAACGGCACGGACAACAGTTCAGCCAAGTGTCTCCACAACGGCAGTCCATTCACTTTCGATGTGAAAAAAACAATTGCGTCCACCTTCGCGCTCCTCTTTTTATCCTCTCCATGCTGGCACAAGCCCCTCCCACACCTCCAAAATACAATCCCAAACTACTTTTACAAACAGTTATTAAAACAAACAGTATTAAAAGTACATTAAACTCCAAACGCAGTATGTTTACATGTTCCATAAAACAAACATTAAACACCATTTACTTATCCATTCATTCACTACTAAATAAAATAAATATGAACTCAAACCATAGGGTTACATTAGATAGTGTTGATAAAGTCAACACTGTTGTTGAAAAAGGTGTAGTTGTTCGTGACACTTTTGTTCAGGTGGTTCCGATGGTCAATCCAGCAAAAAAGGTAATTCTGTCCCAGGTCCCCCCGTTTGTTACTGATGATGTTTTGGCCAAAGAACTGGGAAGACATGGTCAGCTCATGTCTCAATTAAACTGATTCCTCTGGGCTGCAAGTCTCCGCAGCTGAAGCATGTTGCATCTTTTAGGAAGCAGGTCTATATGAGTTTAAGGAACAACAACCAGGAGTTTAATATGGCTTTTCGTTTTAAAATTGACGGTTTTGATTATACAGTTTATGCTTCACATGAAAAAATGAAGTGTTTTGGGTGTGGTTCAGAGGGACATGTTGTTCGTGCCTGCCCAGAAAACTACCGGAAGCAAACGGTGGGGCTGCAGCCAGTACAACAGGTGATGCCCCAGTTCACTCAGGTAATTATAATCCACAGAGCACTAGCACACAGACACTGGACTTAAATATAAGTGATCCAACCTCTGTGGACTCTGTTACTGAACCTCAAAATGTGTCAGAACCTCCAGAGGCTGCAGACCCTCAAAACTCTCCCTCTGCTGCTGGGTCTGGACAGGAGCAGGTGGTTGTAGAACCAGCTCCAGAAGTCAAAAAGATCACTGATGGGAATGTAGATAACAAGCACATGCCTGTTGATGAGCCTTGTACAAAGAATAAAAAAACGAAAGCCTTCACTTGCTGGAGGTATTTCAGCTAAAGTAACTAAAGGCCCATCTCTGGTCTCCGATAGTGAAGCTGAATTAGATTCTGACGTCGATTCTCTGATTTCCTCTCAGCCTGGTCCCTCCGGTAAAAATTTGATCCAAATAATTTATTTCAAAAAATAAATTTTTTTTGAAAGACACCAAAGGATTTAGAAATGTCAAGATTGAAGACTTCTTTCCTGATCTACAGCTTTTTATTGAATCTGCCAATTTTTTTTCAAAGGAACACTGATGGAGTGTTTTAATGACCAGGAGATTTACAGGTTAAGGAAACTGGTTTTGAAAGCAAAACAACAAATTGATGATGAGTGAATTATGTTTTATCTTATTTTTGTCTGGTTTAGTTTTGGCTCAACTATCCCCCGACATCATGGGTGAAGTTAGGATAGGAAGTCTGAATATAAATGGAGGCAGAGCTAAATGTAAAAGAGCTGCTTTGTTCAGATTGTGCTGTCTTAAAAACCTAGACGTTTTTTTTTACAAGAAACTCACAGCACTGCTGATGATGAGGCAGACTGGAAAAGAGAATGGGGCGGTAATATTATCCTGAGTCATAACACAAGCACCAGCTGTGGAGTGGCAGTTTCTCTAAAAACTTCACTCCCCTCACAACTACAAGTTAGTTAGTAATTATTAAAGGGCGACTGTTGAAGGTTGTTGTGGAGCCTGAAAATGTGACCATAGTGTTTATTAATATTTATGCTCCAACCAATGGCAAAGATAGACTGATTTTTTTTATACCTTTTTTGACGTTCTTACCCAGCTGGCATTCGACCGACATTAAACGTTTAAATATGGTTGAAATAGCGTCAGTTTAAGAAAAAACATTCATTCAACATCAAAACAATGTTGAACACCAAACCATTGAGTCAGAGAGAGAGTCTTTATTGTCATTTGCACCGCATGTGGTACATGAGATGAAAACGAGATTATGTACACGAGGTCCCAGTTACATCCAACAACAAATGAAAGAGAAAAACAGTAATAACATCGAGAACTAACTAAGAAAAACATCAACTAGTAATACACTAAGCCTAATATAGTGGGAATAAACAGCAGCACGAACATGAGTTTGTATGAGCAGATGGTCACAGATGAACACAGATGAACACAGCAACAAGAAAACAGATCAGCATCAGCATGATGTGATATTTTGCAGTGTTTATTTTAATTTTATTTTTATTTATTCATGAGTCTAACAGCCTCAGGGTAGAAGCTGTTCCTCAGTCTAGTGGTTCTACACTTGATGCTCCTCAACCTCCGTCCTGAGGGGAGTGGGGCAAAGAGTGAGTGTGCTGGATGAGTGAGGTCTTTCATGATACAGGTGGCTCTTTTCCTGCATCTAGAGGTGTAAATGAAATGGTGTTGTTAACTCACTATGGATTCACCTTTGAAATATAAACCAGTTTTGAGTTGTATGTATTATCAACATTATTTTTCACAAACGTGACTAAAAGATTTTGCTGGAATATGTTAGTTGAAAAATAACCTTGTTCCAACATCCAATCAATGTTGATTAATTAACGTTGGAAAAGTGTTGACACATGAATACTGATTCAATGTTGAAACCTCAACTATGAATCTAATGTTTGAGTTCTTCAACCCTTTTTATTTTCTCCCGGCGTCTTTTCTGAACTTTTTTTTTTTTGTATGGTGAACGGTGTGCGCACTAGATGGCGGTAATACACCGGAAGGTTGTAAACTGCCGTAAAACCTCACAGAAGAAGAAGAAGAAGAAGAACAGAACGGTGTGCGCATGCGTTGAGTGGATGCATTGTCTCTTGGTCACAGAGGCTTTGCTACAACAACGGTAAGTAAAGTTTTGTAAATCTATCACATTAGTTAATAAACCCTGACAAACTTTGAACGATTATTTTGGGGGCATACAGTCAGCAGAATTTACCAACGGCTAAGCTGTGCGCCGATATTTTTGAGCTGTATATTTCGAGCTTCGAGATTTTTTTCGAGCTAGCTAGCTCGGACCGCATGCTACCGTCTGCTAGCTACTGTCCGAGCAAGCTACACTGGCGGTGAGCCGCCGTGCGGAGCCAACAGTTGATAATGAGTGCGTATTTGCTGCGGAGGTCGGACCGGAGCGGAACGCATGTAGTGTAGGGGCTAGCAGTCCAGTATTAGCGCGGACTAGCTAGCTAGCTATCCCGCCCGGGATAGCGCCCAGTGTTAGCGCTATCCCGCGCTAACACTGGGCTGTTGTATTGTGATGGTCTGCTAAATGAGGTGGTTGGAAAAAAAAGAGCTGGAGTTTAATGTTTTTTGTGGTCTGCTCTGTTAGGCCACTAAGCCTAAAATGTCTCAGAAATATGTTTAACATTAAACGATAAAACTTATCCCCCATACTGCCCATCGATCAATGACTTTTTTTTTAATCATGTGCTTTAAAAAAAAAAAACATTGTTCCCCCTCTTATATCAGTCAGCATTGGCTGTGGTCACACAAAGATAAATGTTAATGTTACATGAACTAAGCAGAGGGTGTAATATTAATCTGCTGATGGAGAATGTGCAGAGTCACCCAGCACATTTCACACCCGCTTCATGGGTATTTGTCTAAACAGATGCCAGAACCCTGTTAGGAACTCAAACTGTTCTTCTGCTTCGTGTGTAGGCAGATGAGGCCTACCACATCGGGCCGCCTCCTTCCCAACAGAGTTACCTCTTCATGGAGAAAGTTTTAGAAGTGGCCAGGAGGTCTGGGTCCCATGTGAGGAACACGACACTCAGGCCACTTTTTCTCCTTAAAGTCATAAAGAACGTTTCACCCTCCATCTTTAAAAAAATAATAATTTCCACCTTTCTCTTCATTAAACGTTACACGTTTGTGTTTACAGGCAGTCCATCCTGGTTATGGCTTCCTGTCAGAAAACAGAGTTTGCAGAAGCTTGTAAACAGGAAGGAATCATCTTCATCGGACCGCCTTCTTCAGCCATCCGAGACATGGGCATCAAGAGGTGACCCACCTTCCTGAAACACATATTTTTGAGTTTTTCTGATGAGGACTGAGCGTCTTTGCAACTGTAGACATTTTTTTCCAAAAGTTATAATGCAAGTTTTTTTTTTTTCTTGTCTCAGCACATCCAAACACATCATGTCAGCTGCTGGGGTGCCAATCATAGGTGGTTACCATGGAGAGGACCAAACCAACGAGAGGCTGCAGGCAGAGGCTGCAAAGATTGGTTATCCTGTGATGATCAAGGCAGTCCGTGGAGGAGGAGGGAAGGTGAAAGGACGCAGAGAAGAACTGAAATAACTTTGATAGCATAACTTCCACGAGCTTGATTTGAACCTTGCGTGTTTTAGGGAATGCGTATCGCCCGGTCAGACTCGGACTTCATCGAACAGCTGGAGTCAGCGAGACGTGAAGCCAGGAAGTCCTTCAATGATGACGTCATGCTTATTGAGAAGTTCGTAGAGGATCCCAGGTACGCTCAGAGGACTGTTTGATTTGGTCTTTGAAGAACTAGCAAGTTTTCAAATGTCTCGCTGTGTGTTGTTGGCAGACATGTAGAGGTTCAAGTGTTTGGAGACATGCACGGTAACGCCGTCTATCTGTTTGAGAGGGACTGCAGCGTCCAGCGGAGACATCAGAAGATCATAGAGGAAGCTCCAGGGGTGAGTGGAGTTCACAGCTGTTTACATTTAAAACAGATGTCCGTTTGACACGGTTTAATCAAAACAGAGGGTTTATATTCAGCATCTTTGTCACATGAGACATTTTAAATTCAAAGATCCGGACTTGAAGTTGAGGTACTTTTTGTGAAGTAATCCTTCCATCGGTGTGTGTGTAATTGTGACATTATTTTCTTCTTAATATTTGTTTTTAGTCCCGTGAATTATTTGAGTAAAAACATGATTTATTTATTTATTTTAATTTATTCATTTTAAATTAAAACACAAAACAATTTCACATATTGTATGAAAACAAAACATACAATGAAAGGT
>JBBPBX010012555.1:37042-53855 GCA_038048925.1 Garcialebias charrua
CAGATCTCAAGTTCACAGACCACGGACTGTGGCTCCCCTCAGAGCCATATATGGCTCAAAGGATTGGCATTTAGTTGGTCTCTTGTTGTGTCCCCCTCAGTTGGTCCCCCTCAGAGCCATATATGGCTCTGAGGGGGACCAACTGAGGAGGGAGCAGAATGCTTTTCCTTGTTGAAACATTTTCTAAGTGTTTTGGTCATACAGAAATCGCAGATAGGAGCTTTAAAGTTTACTGGCTTAGAAGGATAAGTTTAAGGAGAATGTTTAGGAGGAAGAATGGAAGGAAAGATAGGAGGGGTGTTTTCTTGATGTGAGTTTAACCAGGAAAAATGGATGTAGAACCACTAGACTGAGGAACAGCTTCTACCCTGAGGCTGTTAGACTCATGAATAAATAAATAATAAGAATAATCACTGCAAAATATCACATCATGCTGATGCTGATCTATTTTCTTGTTGCTGTGTTCATCTGTGACATCTGCTCATACAGACTCGTGTTCGTGCTGCTGTTATAATGATGTTTTTCTATTACATTAGGGCTTAGTGTATTTCTAGTTGATGTTTTTCTTAGTTATATCCTAGATGTTATTACTGTTTTTCTCTTACATTTTGTTGTTGAATGTAACTGGGACCCTGCGTACATAATCTCGTTTCATCACATGTACCACATGCGGTGCAAATGACAATAAAGATTCTCTGACTCTGACTGACTCTGAAAAAGGCACACCCTCCGATCGGCATCGGCTAGACACTCGTCTGTGAAGAACAACTACTTTTACCTTTGTGAAGATTTCTTGTCTCTACTCCGGTAAAGTTGGTTAGTCTCAACGTACACTGACCGTCCGTCCGGCTCACGTTACTCAGGCTCGAGCGTTCACTTTCAAGCTGCTCCAAATGAGATCTGCATCTACCTACACGGAGTAGTGGCACAGGTTCCGGTTTGGCTTTTCAAGATAAAAGATTCCTTGAAGGAATTTCATTAAAGTAGAGCTTTTTAAAGCTCGGGGCAGACTTATAGCTAGTGATGCTATGAGTCCTTAACTGATGGCACGTCATTGGCTTCTGACAGATGTTCATTCAGCTCTTAGATGAAACCTCATAGTTCAGTTTCACCCGCAGACTCAAGGATCAAGCAGGAAGTATAACCTTAAGAATGGAGTTTGACCCAGTTACATTCAGTTCCCTCATTGGTTTGTTTACCCAGTGGGAGAGAGTCAGAAAGTGTGAAGGTCGCTCAGGATAGGAGAGAATGATTGTTTTAAGAAAAGGTAGAAACCAGTCGCCAGTTATAAGATAACTTGATTAGGCTTTGATTCACGTGTTAACATTTCTAAAACAAATCTGAAAAGTTCAACTTGACATATTTCTCCCCTTTGGACAGGATTTTTATTCATGTTCCCACATATTAATATAATAATAATAATAATAATAATGTATTTGTCTGTCATCTGTGTATGTTTCCCATACACAGACAAAATTTGTCTCTGCATTTAACCCAACCACCACCAGGTGGTGCAGTGAGCAACCAGAAAGCGCCCGGGGAGCTGGAGAATTAGGTGTGCACTCATAGACACCCCAAGGTGTGTAGTGGCCGGGGCGCGAACCCGCGTCCTTCGGGTCCCAAGTCGAAAGCCCTGCCACTACGCCATCTTGGCTCCATATTAAGTCAGAGTCAGAGTCAGAGTCAGAGAGTCTTTATTGTCATTTGCACCGCATGTGGTACATGAGATGAAAACGAGATTATGTACACGAGGTCCCAGTTACATCCAACAACAAATGAAAGAGAAAAACAGTAATAACATCGAGAACTAACTAAGAAAAACATCAACTAGTAATACACTAAGCCTAATATAGTGGGAATAAACAGCAGCACGAACATGAGTTTGTATGAGCAGATGGTCACAGATGGTCACAGATGAACACAGCAACAAGAAAACATATCAGCATCACCATGATGTGATATTTTGCAGTGTTTATTTTAATTTTATTTTTATTTATTCATGAGTCTAACAGCCTCAGGGTAGAAGCTGTTCCTCAGTCTAGTGGTTCTACACTTGATGCTCCTCAACCTCCGTCCTGAGGGGAGTGGGGCAAAGAGTGAGTGTGCTGGATGAGTGAGGTCTTTCATGATACAGGTGGCTCTTTTCCTGCATCTAGAGGTGTAAATGTCTGTGATGGTGGGGAGACTGACTCCAACAGACTTCTGTGCAGCCTTCACCACTCTCTGCAGAGCTTTTCTTTCTTCAACTGTGCAGCCTCCATGCCACACGTTGATGCTGGAGCACAGGATGCTCTCCACTGCACACCTGTAGAACGAGGTGAGAACTGGGCTGCTCAGGCCGGCTCGTCTCAGCCGTCTGAGGAAGTAGAGTCTCTGATGACCTTTCTTGATCAGGCTGGTGGTGTTGTTGCTCCAGCTGAGGTTATCATTCAAGTGTACACCCAGGTATTTGTAGCTGGAGACCACTTCCACTGCAGACCCACCTATTATCAGTGGGGCATGGGTGTGTTTGTTCCTTCTGAAGTCCACAATCATCTCCTTTGTCTTCTTCACATTCATGTGAAGATTGTTCTCTTTGCACCAGCTCTCCAGATGTTCCACCTCCTGTCTGTAGCTGGACTCATCATTGTTTGTGATGCATCCCACCACCGCTGTATCATCTGCAAACTTAACAATATGACAGCCTGGAAGTGTGGCTGTACAATCATATGTGAGCAGAGTGAACAGAAGGGGGCTCAGCACACATCCCTGAGGAGAGCCAGTGCTGAGGGTTATGGTGGAGGAGGAGAAGTTGTGGATCTTCACGGACTGTGGTCTGTCTGTTAAGAAGTCTAGTATCCAGTTACAAATAGAGGGGCTTAGTCCAAGTGTAGATAGTTTGTCTATCAGAGTTTGGGGGATCATGGTGTTGAAGGCAGATGTGAAGTCCACAAAGAGCAGACGCACGTATGAGTCCTTCTGATCCAGGTGGGTGAGAGCAGTGTGGACCACGGAAGAAATGGCGTCCTCTGTTGATCGGTTCTCACGGTATGCGTATTGATGAGGGTCCTCATTGATGTTGACGGTTGCCTTGATGTGGGACATGACCAGTTTCTCAAAACATTTAGCGACTATCGGGGTGAGGGCCACCGGTCTATAGTCATTCAGACCAGTCACTGTGGAGCTCTTTGGGACTGGGATGATGGTCGCGGTCTTCAGGCAGGTGGGAACTGACTCCAGTGCAAGTGAGGTGGTGAAGATGTCAGCCAGCACCTCACAGAGCTGGTCCGCACATTCCTTCAGAACTTTCCCTGGGATGTTGTCTGGTCCGGTTGCTTTATGAGGATTAATCTTTCTGAGACTGCCTCTCACTTCTGCTGCGGACACCCTGAGATGCTCTTCATCTGGTGATGAGGTGAGTCTGGTGCTAGCAGGTCTGTTTGGATCATCAAAACGTGCATAAAACTTATTGAGGGCATCAGGCAGAGATGGGTCCCTGGGGCATTGTTTGTTTTTGCCTTTGTAATCTGTTATGCATTTAATACCCTTCCACATGCTCCGTGGGTCTTGTGAGGTGAACTGTCCCTCGATCCTCTGTGCATACGTGGCCTTGGCCTTCTTAATGCCATCCTTCAGTTCATTCCTGCTCTTTCTCAGTTCCACTTTATCTCCTGACTTGAATGCAGTGTCTCTGGCTGCTAGCAAGGCGTGAACTTCTTTATTTAACCAGGGTTTCCGGTTCGGGTAGGATTTCACATATTTTTTTATGGATACATTTTCAGAGCATGTACTGATGTAACCCAGGACTGAGGAAGCGTACAATTCCATGTCCACTGAACTACCATCAGTGGCTGCTTCTCTGAAAACAGACCAGTTTGTCCTCTCAAAACAGTCTCTCAACATGGGGGAACTATCTTGAGGCCAGATTGTTATTTCTCTTTGTTCCGGCTTCCGGCGCCTGAGTGGAGGGAGTTCTCTTGGCGCCAGAATCAGAGAGTCGTGGTCTGAAGATCCGAGCGCTGGGCGTGTCTTCGCCGTGTATGCCCCCTTTACATTTGTGAAGACTTGGTCGAGTGTTTTATCTCCTCTCGTGGCTGCGAAGACGTTCTTATTGAAGGCTGGGAGGGACACCTGGAGATCCACGTGATTGACGTCCCCGCAAACAATGAAAAGCCCCTCAGGATATTTACATTCCAGCGAGGTGAGTAAGTCGTGAATCTCTCTCTGGGCGTCGTTAGCATTAGCATCGGGTGCTATGTAAATAACGCTGATTACGATCACTGAATAGTCACGTGGCATATAATGCGGCCTACATCTTATTGTGATCAACTCCACGGCAGCTGAACAAGCTCTTTTTATCACAGCACAGTTCGTGCACCAATCTTTGTGTACGTAAATACAAACACCACCACCTCGCGTTTTCCCCGTAGTCTCGAAGCACCGGTCTGTTCTGAAGAAGAGCCGGTCGTCCAGCTCGTAAACAGAGTCTGGAGTCTCCTCAGAAATCCACGTTTCCGTAAGACAAAGCACGGAACATCTTCTCATCTCCTCCGACGTGGTTACCCTCAAACGAAGTAGATCCATCTTGTTGTCGAGTGAGCGAACGTTAGACAGGAAAAGAGCCGGCATCGGGGGTTTACCGGTTATAGCGTCTTTCCGCATTCTCGTCATAATTCCTGCACGACAACCCCGCTTCTTTCCTCGTGAGCAGCGCTTTCTTTTCTTTCCCCTGGAGTGCATCTGCTTCCAGAAGGACGTTTTCAGCAGGTCCAATCTTCCGAGTTCTGATTTGAGTTCGTTGCTGATTTCAGCTGTGCCCTGTGGTAAATCCGCTCCAATTCTTAACAGATCAGTTCGGCTGTAATTCACCCGCAAAACACGCGCAGAGTCAGGTACAAAAACACTTTTAAAATTACTAAAAACTAGAGATGATCCGGGAACTCGTGAAGCTGCGGCTGCACTGAGCGCGGCCATCTGATCAGCTTACTAAAGAATGACAATGATCATTCAACATATTGAAAAATAACACTGATCTTACGTATAACACAATGTTATGCTTTGATTATCTTTGAATGAGCATAAAGTAAAAATTAAAGAGAGTCTCTTGTGAAATACTTTGTGTCTTGATTCAAATTATTAAAATAAAACTGGTAAAGTGTCTCACTGAGAGATTCAGTGAAAATGTGTAAATCCAGGTCAGAGATGAAGGCTTGTATCACTACATTGCCTACATCTTTATAAAACCTGTCAAAGTCAGTAGTGCTTACTGGCACTTTAACATAGCTTTGCTTAAGGATCAGCATTTTAAGGTCGCTTTTAAATGTTTCTGTAAAAATCATCAGTGCTCTACATTTTTTTTTTTTTTCATCATTACAACAATGGTGCGAGGTTGGCAAGGTCAATATCCGGCTTATATGTCAGCAGTATATGCAAAATATTACTAAAACCCTTAAGTCCTCTATAAATATTTTAGATTATGAGATTCAAAATCTGTAGCAACAGTTTGAGACCACCGACAATCAACACTATGTAGGGCTAATCAAGGACAACATTTTTGCTTTGTCCAGTCTGCTTGGAGCGGCGACACAGGGAGCTCTGGTTAGGTCCTGCTTCTATCAGGTTGTAGTGGACCTACCCAGGGTCAAATTAAGGTTTTTGAGCTGTCCAGTGATGACCTTTACTGACCTTTCAGTAAAGCAAGACATTTACTACAAAATCATTCATTTAGCTGTAATCTGATAAATATAGTCACCAAAAGAGACTATTTCTATCTTTGATTTTAGGCTGATGTGATCAAAAGAATAACTTTTGTCATTTTCATGATGTGTGCTTTTAAGCTGTGTTATTCTGTAAGAGTTTAAACTGTGTTCACTGCTGGGTTAAAGGTGAAGTCTCGGGTCACAGAGACCGGACGGTTTTGTTTAGAAACTCAGAGGACAGTAATCCGTTGTTTTTCATGAAAGGGCTCCAGCTTGCTGTGCCTTTCCCTAAACAAATCTCTCTCTGCTCTGGCTGTAACCTTGGGTCTGATAAGGCAAGTTCACTCCTCTCTTTGTTCCTGCTTTTTAAGTTCTAACTGTGCGGAAACGCTTCAGAGTTTCTGGGAGCTTCGAAAGATGATGTGAACTTTCCAAAGAGCTGAATGACCAACAGTCACGCGCTAAGGACTCGTCATCCAGCTGGGACTGATAACATGTTGTTATGGGTCCACTCCGAGCGTAAGCTCAAAAACTTTGTTATTCCTTCCTGGAATAAATTATCTTGAGCCAAGAAGCCACGACTGTCACGACTTCTGCCGACGAAAGCGAGTATCACCGACACCGACAAGGTAAACACGCGTGGAGTCCAGCTTGGACTTGCGGGACCGACGACTCGTCAGTCTAAAGTTGACCACAGCTCTTTACCAGAACCAAGGCGGACGTCTTAAGGTAAAGGAGCAGCTGTTTGCTTGCTGGAGGTGTGATGATATCTTAGCTGGACGCGTACGGAAGAGTGTCATCTGGTTTCATAAATGCAAGATAAACTTCCTCTCTTAACCTCCCAATTCTTCTTAAATCTTTCCTCCTATCTTTTTCCCTCAATTCTAAGCTGGAAACTATTTTAAGCTGAAGAGCCCACAGACTAAATATGTTAACATCCAATATTGAAGTCTGTTGTGTTAAATTTAAGTGTGCTGACGTATTAATTTGAAAGAAAGTGAAATCATGTCAATCAAGTGTAATGGTGTTAATTTAGTTGATTCATTTTAAATAAATGATAGTGTCTCTTTGACATATCAAGCTAAGTTAACGTGTCCATTGTCACTCTATAGCTCTGTTTATTTATCCATCATAAAGATCACAGAAACATTGGGTAAACTGAAAAAGAACAGAATCCGTGAATTTACTATTCAATCTGAATAAGTAAATTAATTAAGGTAAAGAGGTCAGTATTAATATTGACCTCCTCATAACCCCTTACATCTGGTGGCCTCGTACGTGGTTCTGAAAGTTTATTGATATCTGTGGTCTCAGTCATGAACTGTAACGTCATGTTTGCATAAAAGGATCCAAGTTTTAAACTCTGAGGATAATGATTTTGGCTGGAAGTGTTCAAAGCAGGCAGATTCTGCATGTTTTTATCATTTGAAGCTGTGAGATTTTTATTGTTTCAACTCTGTTAGACGCTGTTGGAAGCATTCAGGTGAAGTTTTGTCAGCCGTGGTCTGTGGGGGTCCTGGTCCTGTTCGGTCCAGCTCACGCAGACTCCTGTACAAGGCTTTGTTTGACCGCCGAGTCAAAAGCCTGAAAGCTATAATTTAACATCTACAAGATTGCTGTTGTGGTGTTTTACGTGTTAGAGCAGGTCATAGAAGCATATTACTGTTAGAACGTAGTCGGATAGTGGTTCTGTTCAGACCCGATTTCTGCTCCATGAAAAAGTGGACCGGAACCGACCTTGACGCGCTCCGAGAGAGTCCGTGTTTGTTCAACAGCTGCAGTGCTGTGTTACTGAGCGTAACTAAGTTGGCCTGTCTAGGTGTGTTCGCCGCATGTTTCAGAATTTTGGAAAGTTAATTCGTAGCGTTTGAGTTGTTTTAAGAGTCCATAAAGTTGTGGTCTGCTGTGCTAAGGTAACGTTACAGAGCTACGTGTCCTAGTACACGTTTGTTTATGAGCTGTGATTGGATGAAACGAGAGCTGTGAGCTGTCAATCACTCGTAGCGAGCGCTGATTCGCTGTAGTGGGAACGCACGCCGTTGCGACCAACCCACTTTGTCGTCATTTCCGGTACTACATTGGTCGAAGGTAAGAAAAACTACATTTACCATGAATGCTTGGAATGAACTACAAACGCTGTGATTGATTGGTTGACGTCACGTATCTGTGTAGCGAGCTCCGCCTCGCTCAGCACAGCAGAGCTGGTGACGCGCTGCGTCGACCCGCCTATTTGTGTCGTCATTTCCTGGTGCATTTCGGGTGACAAGCAGTCACATTCACACACACACGGTGAAAAGAGGTTTCACTAGAAGCTTAAAAAACTCATCTAAAGCCATCTAAACTGTCTAACAACATAGATTTGTCTCTGACAAGAACGTGGTTCGAGCGTTTATCACTGACACACTAGAAACTAATTCTGAAAAGGTTGTTTTTAGTTTAAATACTGAATGAAATAAATCAGTCTCTTCATGATAAAATTAAGACTCGAAGCTGCCCCCTGTTGGTTAAGAGACGTTGACAGATGTGTTTTCTCAAAAACATCATAAAAAAGTCAGCAGTTTATGGTGAAATTACCAGCTTTAAAAAATTGTTCTGTACACAAACAAAAATTCCTGTTTATTTTAAATAAAAATTTTAGAATAACAAAGGTACAGACGAACAATTTATGCTCATTTTAAATACTGAAGAGATTTAGAATAACACTCAAAACAGCAATTTTTATTTGATTTTCAAATTAAATAAAAATAAAAAATTATAGAGAACAGAGCATTTCCACATTGAGATCTTCACATCTCTGAATTTTAAACAGAATTGGTGTGCACAACTGTACACTTTTAGTTAAAAATGGCATTTTTAACGTTTTTCTGTGTACAACTAATGACTCCAGTTTATTTTAAATAAAAAGTTTAAAATAACAAACAAAAGTACAGTTTTCACTCCAAAGAAGCAAAGAAAGCAGACCAGATTTGAACATGCCACAAGACGACAAATTGATAAAAATCACTGATTTTTATTTGAAGTAACGTCATTACTGTACTGTTATGCTGAGCGCACGAACACTCGTTTATTTTAAATAAAAAATTGTTTAAAATAACGAACAGAACGTCCTTTTTCACTCCTGATAACTGTCAAATGCAGTACGAAATCAGTTTCACTGAGACTGCAAGACATCTTTTTAAAGGCATGCTCAAGCAGCATCCTGTCACATTTTAGTGAAGTCATTGCATTTAAGTCAGCCCTCTTTTATAAGCGTTTGAGTAAGAAAAAACGGAAATCAGGCTGCTTGGGTTAGTTAGTAACTGTTGTTTGAACGTAAGTTCTATTTTAAAGTTAACACTGCAAGAGTGCATTTAACTTTTACAAAGTTCATTGAGGGTAAAAACCTGAAAAAAGGTACCTATGAATACTTATTACACAGTGAAACGCGTAAACCTCAGCTGATTAGTTTATTTGACTCAGTGCTACATTAAAAGTGAATATTTATTTGCATACACTAACATGAGAACAATCTTTTGATTTTTTTCACACAAAATCAATACAATAATGGACGTTAATCAGGGTGAAACAAGTGAGAGGGTCCACTCCATCAGGGCCCCACAATGGCTTGGATCGAGCCAAGGTGGTGACTGCTCAGTTGACAGGTACGTGCAAGGAAAAAATGAACATCCTTTGATGTTTTACGACAGGCACCTTAAAGCTCATTTTGGTGACAAATATACACCAGGCATGGAAGAAGATGAAGACTTTAAGTGGTCTTTCTTCTTACATCTCGGCTATAAGATACGATTTCCGCTGCTCACCGTGGTTAATGCAAAAACGCAAACCATGGAAGAAATAAAACAGTGTGTTGTGAATGTCTTTGAAGCTAACATGCAAACCAAAACACCCTTACAGGTGTCCCCAGATGAAGCTTTCAAGCTGATCGCATCAAGGCGTGAAGAGCTGGAAGTATTAAAGCAGAAGTGCATTCAAGAACGTGAAGAAGATCACCGACAAAAACTTGAGTTCGAACGTTTGTTAGGCGAATTAAAAACACAACGGGGTGCTGTAAACGTTTGTGACGCTCACAGACAAAACAATGACCCGATCTGGTTAAAAACAAAACCAGAGCGTGAACTACATTACCAAGAAAAGGTCAAATCCCACTCGCTGGAGCTGGAAGGGACAAGTTCATCAACTCCCTCTCCTAAAAAAGGCGAGAAAAAACATGTTTTTCAAACTAACAAACCACAACAGGAACCTGCCCGCTGGAACAATGAGCCGGAGTGGCTCAGACAAGACCCAGAGTACATAAAACGATTTCAAAGGGGCGCACGTCCTAAAGATAAGAAAGATGGTCACAAACCACGTAGTGAAGATGTCCGCTGGAACTATGACCCGAAGTGGTTAAGAGACCCAATATGGTTGAGAAGGACGAGCACACGCCTTGTCCCTGCACCTCGGACGAAGCTGCCCGAGATAAGCAAAAAACCACAAACGGTGGACGCCCGCTCTTTAAGTGACCCTCCGCGGTCTACACCGAGCAAAGGTCCTGCCCCTGCACTGCGGACTGGACAGTCCGAGAGTAGCAAAAGGTCACAGAAGTTCCAGGAAAAAGGCACCATACCTCTAAGCTCTGATGAGATAGTGGACATAAGTTGGTTGTTTGAAAACTTGAATGATATAGAGGATGACCAAACTGGTACATTGAGTGACCTTGTCTTTGATAACTCAGAGCACATGGATAACTCAGAGCACACAGTTAGTGACAACAATAGCAAACGACAAAGAGAAAAACTTCTCGAAAAAGGCCTTGAGCTACAACATCAGTTTAAACAATCAGTGATGAAACAGTGCGCTGTAACTGCTGTTGAGGCTCACATGCAAAACAAAACACCCTCTGAGGTGTGCCCAGGTCAAAAGGTCGTATCACAGTCGCTAAAAGTAGGCGAGGTTCACTCTCCTATAGACAGCGAGAATAAACACCGTCGTCTCAAAGGTCCTCTGACCTCAGAAGAGGCAGAGAACATGCGTCGGTTGTTAAAAGAGTGGGATGATACTAGCGAGAATGAACACTATCGTCTCAAAGGCCTTCTGACCTCAGAAGTGGTGGAGAACACGCGTCGGTTGTTAAAAGAGTTGGATAATACTAGCAAGAATGAACAAGATTTTCAAACTGACATACAACGAGATGTTGGTGCCAGTTGGAACAGTGACTCAAAATGGTTTAAAGGGAGCCCCGCCCCTGAAGCACCTCAGATTGAAAAATCTGAGACAAGCAACGAACCACAAAAGGTAGGTGTTCACTCTCTAAGAGACCCACAACGGTTCAGATCGAACCAGGTGGGTGAAAACCAAGGTCCATCGGTGGGTGGACTTCAAAAGAAATTGAAGGATGAGGACCTATACTCATGTAACTATGCGTGGTCCCAACAGAAACCCCTGAGCCTTGGAACTGCACCTCCCGCGCCTCGAACAGAACAGTTCGAGACAGGCAAAGAGTCACGAATGTCCCGGAATAATGGCCCAACACCTCTATGCTCGGAAGAGACAGAGGAAGTAAGTAGTTTGTCAGTAGATTTGAATGTTACTGTGCTTGACCAACCTGATACAATGAGTGGCGTTATCATTGATAATGACACTCTCAACATTGACCAACCTGGAGCGATGTGTAGCACTGTCTTTCACAAAGACTCAGACCACACAAATAACTCAGCGCACACTACTACCAACATTGCCATGGATGTTGACAGCAAACCAATTGCTGACACACAACAACATCCTGAAGGTCATGATGCTGACAGCGAACAAGATGCTGACAGTAAACAAGATTACACAGACAGAGTCACACGTGAACAGAAACGTGGGACAAGACCTGTGAGGTTTCTGTGTAACTTTATACAAAGGGGGGTGGCTAAGAAAGCTTACCTGCCTATCACACTGGAAGGTGTCCTTGAGCGTGAAGCCCTCCTGGATGGCAGTTCTGATATAACTATTATGTCGGCCAAGCTGTTCGAGGAGCTGAGGACCGCCGCTAACGGTGTTGACAGGCAAATACCCTTTGAGAAATGTGCTATTGAGCTACAGGGTCTCGCAGAGACGAGAACAACCCTAACAGCTATGGCTATGGTTCACATGCAGATTGGCGAAATGACACTACGCCACCCGGTGTACGTGTCTAAACTTGACTCATTCCCATTTTTGGTTGGCCAAGATTTTATAAACCGCTTCAACGCGATTATAGATTATGGTCGACGGAAAATGTGGAGCACAGTGAGAAAACCCCTGCCAATAAAAGTGCCTCCTAGTTGTGATACAGACTGCCTAACCGCAGGTACCGCAAAGGACACACGGGACTGCTCATCCGAGGACGAGAGCCCGGTAAGTGAACCTTCAACTACAGGTGAGACAGAAGAGACCCAAAAGTTGGACCAAACTCTGGCCCAACAAGAGAACCTCCTCTGTGAGCTGACACATTCAGCACTCCCTGACCACTGCCTACCACAGGTAGTGAAAGGTGTTGAGATCCAAGGATCCCACACCGAAGACGCTGTACTGTCCTCTGGGACAGGTAATTCGGCAATCAACCAAGCTTTCAATGAAACCTTGGTTCAAGGGCATCTGAGTCCAGAAAATGACAGTCAACCAAACGCTGACAGTCACTTGGACATCATTGTTGCAGATTACGAGGACCCCTCATCAGACAAGAAGGGGGCAAACTCACATTACCTACCACAGGTAGAGAAAGGTGTGGAGATCCAAGGACCCCACACCGAGGTTGCTGTACTGTCCCCTGGGACAGGTAAATCGGCTATCAGCCAAGCTTTCGATGAAACCTTGGTTCAGGAACATTTGAGCCTAGAACTAGTCAGAAATGACATAGTTTTTACAGACTCAAAGAGCCCCTCTTCAGTCAAGAAGTGGGAAGACACACACAACGACAGTGACCCGTCGCAGTCTGTACAATCAGACACACCTGCGACTGCGCCGACGGTTGTGACACACCTGAATTACACGGAAAGAGGTAAACGTAAGAAGATACGTTGGCCAAATCCTAAACGATTCCTGTGTACCGTCTTCTCTCAGCTGCGCGAACAGCTTAAACTAAACGGTGGCATCCTAACTTGTGCCCATGGACGGACGTCCTCACCTGTGATCGTGGTCCCCCATGACCAAAGGGGGGTGATGTTAGGCCATGCCAAAGACAAAGATTTGAATGTACACCTCAGAAACACTTTTGCTTTCGCCCAGAAAAACCTGGAAAAATCCGCTGAAGGACGTAAGGCGTACTATGACCAGAAGGCCTCTCACAATGAACTCCAAGTGGGAGACAGAGTCTGGTACTATACGTTCGCCCCAGCAACCGGGAAAGGAGGGTCCGAGACCGGAACTCTCGCCCGCAAACTAATGCCCAGGTGGACTGGACCTCATCTGATAACAGACAAAGTGTCCTCAGTCGTCTACGAAATCAAAATCAGCAAAGGCCGCAAAGAGCCAATTGCTAAATGGGTACATCGAAATCAGATCAAACCTTACAAGGCGTTCAATGACTCCACAAAAGACAAAGATCTCACAAACTCACCGACTTCATGGGATAATAAGGTCGTACAAACACAAGTTAGTAAATAAACTAATCAGGTTTAAACTACCGTATTCTCCACCCTATAAGTCGCATTGTCCAATTTGAACTTAGAAACGCTAAGCCTAAAACCCACAACAAAAAACTAACCTTAACAACCGTTTAAATCCACGAGATTTAATTTGACCTCGGTCATAAAGTTGAGACCTGTTTTCTTGTGTGTTGCACTTTGGAATCTGACGACAAGAGTGTGTCGAAGCAGTGAAACGTTGTTTCCTTGTTGTTTAGTCATTACTGTTGTCATTAGTTGAGATATTGTTTGGTTCTGAACACTCCCAGCCAAAAAGGTTTTGTATTAACATTGGTTAATGAATGATATGGATTTAACTATGCCAACATGCAGTTCGTTTTGTTAAATCTCAATCGTCGAAGAGTCAATGTAGTTTAAAGCTACTCAAGGTACCATAAACTACACTGGTCTCACAATTTCTAAATTGAACCGATTCGATCGTTTCTATTCTAGATTGTCTATTCATTTTGATGAGTCTCGCCATAGACTTCAAAATTTATTAGGAATACCAAATCCTACGTCGATCGTCTAAAAGACAACAGACATTTAGATCAAACTATATTTCATTTTTTATTTTAGTTCAACCTAAACTAAGTAATGAATGGAGGAATAGTTTGGAATTAGAGGCCTTCGTTACAGAAGCCCTCCAAAATTTTATAGGTACAAATCCCTATATCTAATTTTACAGAATTGATCCACCCCTTAATTGGTAATTGTAGCTGATCTAAACCATGATAGCTTACATACCAGGTGCATATAGGTAGGGCCTAATGTAAAATCCTATTCATAAGCCCACCTAAAAAACCACATAATTGCATGACACATAGAACCAGAGTGGCACTGACTGGAAACCAACCAGCCAACAACCTTCGATGTGGGGACCTGCAGCTCCAACGCTTGGTCTTCAACCTTCATCCAAGGGTCGCCTCCTCTGCGTCAATCGAGGGATCCCCTCTACATGCTGATTATGAAAACAATTGTTGCTGATCAATCAACAAAACTAATCGTTGTGGAATTACCGCTGTGGATTATAAGACTTTGCTTTCCAAGGGATCACAGACTTTGTTTTCCAAGAGTTAACAGACTTTGTTTTCCAAAGGATTAAAAGCTTTTCGCAATGGGATTACCTCCGAACAGTATGGAATTTCCAAAAACTTTATGGGATTATAATTTTTGATTTTTCTTTTCCACTTGCTGGATTACTTCAAGATCAAAGACAGTTCAAGGTTTCCTTTCGTGTTGGACCCCATCCCCAAGGACTGGCGATGGCTTCCAAAAGGGGGGAGATGTAGTGGACCTACCCAGGGTCAAATTAAGGTTTTTGAACTGTCCAGTGATGACCTTTACTGACCTCTCAGTAAAGCAAGACATTTACTACAAAATCATTCATTTAGCTGTAATCTGATAAATATAGTCACCAAAAGAGACTATTTCTATCTTTGATTTTAGGCTGATGTGATCAAAAGAATAACTTTTGTCATTTTCATGATGTGTGCTTTTAAGCTGTGTTATTCTGTAAGAGTTTAAACTGTGTTCACTGCTGTGTCAAAGGTGAAGTCTCGGGTCACAGAGACCGGACGGTTTTGTTTAGAAACTCAGAGGACAGTAATCCGTGTTTTTCATGAAAGGGCTCCAGCTTGCTGTGCCTTTCCCTAAACAAATCTCTCTCTGCTCTGGCTGTAACCTTGGGTCTGATAAGGCAAGTTCACTCCTCTCTTTGTTCCTGCTTTTTAAGTTCTAACTGTGCGGAAACGCTTCAGAGTTTCTGGGAGCTTCGAAAGATGATGTGAACTTTCCAAAGAGCTGAATGACCAACAGTCACGCGCTAAGGACTCGTCATCCAGCTGGGACTGATAACATGTTGTTATGGGTCCACTCCGAGCGTAAGCTCAAAAAACTTTGTTATTCCTTCCTGGAATAAATTATCTTGAGCCAAGAAGCCACGACTGTCACGACTTCTGCCGACGAAAGCGAGTATCACCGACACCGACAAGGTAAACACGCGTGGAGTCCAGCTTGGACTTGCGGGACCGACGACTCGTCAGTCTAAAGTTGACCACAGCTCTTTACCAGAACCAAGGCGGACGTCTTAAGGTAAAGGAGCAGCTGTTTGCTTGCTGGAGGTGTGATGATATCTTAGCTGGACGCGTACGGAAGAGTGTCATCTGGTTTCATAAATGCAAGATAAACTTCCTCTCTTAACCTCCCAATTCTTCTTAAATCTTTCCTCCTATCTTTTTCCCTCAATTCTAAGCTGGAAACTATTTTAAGCTGAAGAGCCCACAGACTAAATATGTTAACATCCAATATTGAAGTCTGTTGTGTTAAATTTAAGTGTGCTGACGTATTAATTTGAAAGAAAGTGAAATCATGTCAATCAAGTGTAATGGTGTTAATTTAGTTGATTCATTTTAAATAAATGATAGTGTCTCTTTGACATATCAAGCTAAGTTAACGTGTCCATTGTCACTCTATAGCTCTGTTTATTTATCCATCATAAAGATCACAGAAACATTGGGTAAACTGAAAAAGAACAGAATCCGTGAATTTACTATTCAATCTGAATAAGTAAATTAATTAAGGTAAAGAGGTCAGTATTAATATTGACCTCCTCATAACCCCTTACATCTGGTGGCCTCGTACGTGGTTCTGAAAGTTTATTGATATCTGTGGTCTCAGTCATGAACTGTAACGTCATGTTTGCATAAAAGGATCCAAGTTTTAAACTCTGAGGATAATGATTTTGGCTGGAAGTGTTCAAAGCAGGCAGATTCTGCATGTTTTTATCATTTGAAGCTGTGAGATTTTTATTGTTTCAACTCTGTTAGACGCTGTTGGAAGCATTCAGGTGAAGTTTTGTCAGCCGTGGTCTGTGGGGGTCCTGGTCCTGTTCGGTCCAGCTCACGCAGACTCCTGTACAAGGCTTTGTTTGACCGCCGAGTCAAAAGCCTGAAAGCTATAATTTAACATCTACAAGATTGCTGTTGTGGTGTTTTACGTGTTAGAGCAGGTCATAGAAGCATATTACTGTTAGAACGTAGTCGGATAGTGGTTCTGTTCAGACCCGATTTCTGCTCCATGAAAAAGTGGACCGGGACCGACCTTGACGCGCTCCGAGAGAGTCCGTGTTTGTTCAACAGCTGCAGTGCTGTGTTACTGAGCGTAACTATGCAATGATAGATGTTCCTTCATCCTTTTTCTTTGATCTAGAATGCAAAAATGGGTGAAAGAAAATGATGCACTCCTTAAAATCCGATACGGGTGAGATACTGACTGATTTTGGCACTATTATAACACTGAATATCAAGAACACCCAGCTGTGGCCCACAGTTTTTATCAAGATCTTCCTCAAGTGATGAAGGAAACCAATGATGCACTACTGTTCAAGGGAACCTCCTACTGTTTAAGGTGTGATCTTTCAATTTACATGTATGTGTTACAAACCCCCCTTGGTTAAGCTGGGATGTGTCGTTTTGTCAATTTAAATAGAATGGGCATGTTAGTTAA
>JBBPBX010012556.1:0-53849 GCA_038048925.1 Garcialebias charrua
AGTGTCATAAAACCTGTCAACAGGTAGTGCACTGTAAGTTTGAGGGCCTAGACTTTCTCCTTGGTTGAAACCGAACCTGTGGACAATGTCCCGGTCGGACTCAGTGGGGGAGAAAAGAGCTATGGCCTGTGTTGGTTTTGTGAACAAGACTCGCCCCGAATGATGACTTGGGATCAAGTTTTCTGGGAGTCCTCCCAGAAATGGAATGCTTAGTTCAAAATCATGAAAATCAGTAGAGATCAACCATCCTAGCTGTGAGCGCTTTGGGATCAGTACCTCTTCTGTGCTCGTGTTACACACAGCGACAGTCGTGGTTCTGCCGTCGAGGGTCACTTGGCATGTGGCCTCCATGGACAGTCCTAAGTTGAAAAACATAGGAGATGGTTGAAAGCATGCCTGTTTTGTTCTAATAGCCTGTCCTTTCATGATGTGAATCATCACCGGCTTGTTCATAACCTGAGGTGGCACCACAGTGTTATGGCTGTTAGCAACCTGGCAGACCTCTGGAATGGTCTGTCCAGCCTTAAGGTTCTCTGTGGTTAACACAGGAGAGTCCTTCGTGGCTGTATCTAGTGACCACAGTGCATTGTTGTTGACGTCCACTCGGACACCTAATCTTACCAAAATGTCGGAGCCTATGTAGGTTGCATGTGGTAAGTTCGGGACCACGAGGAACGGGTGATCCAGTTCTCGTTGGTTCCAGATTAGTTTAAGGTCAATGATCCCTTTAGCAGTCATTACCTGTTTATCGTTGGGGTCTAACGGGAAGCGGAAAGCCTTTTTGTTCATTCCGAGACCCAACTGTTTCTTAACCAAGGTTCCAAAGAAAGCTTGGCTGATCGCTGATTTCTCCGTCCAAGGGGACAGAACAGCATCATCGGTGTGGGATCCTTGAATCTCAACACCTTTGACTACCTGTGGTAGGTAGTGTTCGGTGAGTGCCAACTGTTTCAGCTCGCAGAGGGGGCTCTCTTGTTGGACCTCTACTGCCTCACCTGTAGTTGGAGGTTCACCCACAGGGATTGTGCTCTCGTCTGAGCATTCCCTTTTGCCTTCCGCGGTACCTGCCGTTAGACGGTCAGTGTTACTCTGTGTAGGCATATCGATCGGCAGTGGTTGACTCACTCTGGTCCACATTGTCTGATCGCCATAATCTATAACCGCGTCGAAGCGGTTTATAAAGTCTTGGCCAACCAAAAATGGGCATGAGTCAACGGTGGACACGTATACCGGGTGGTATAGTGTCGTCTCACCAATCTGCATGTGAACCATTGCTATAGCTGTTAGGGTTGTACTCGTCTCCGAGAGACCCTGCAAAACTATAGCACATTCTCTGAGGGGTATTTCCCTGTCAACACCGCTAGCGGCCAGCCGCAGCTCTTCTAACAGTGTGGGTGACATAACGGATATGTCTGCCCCACCATCCAAGAGGGCCTCTTTTCTGAGGATCCCTTCCAACGTGATGGACAGGTAAGCCTTCTTAGCGGGCCCCTTTCTGATAATGTCACACAGGAACTCACCAGGTTGTCTCCGACGTTTATCACGCCTACCCCTGACTGTGTGACCTTCATTTATCAGTACTGTTAGTGCAGACACACATGGGTCTGACTGTTCAGTTCGTGGCGAGCCACTTTCAACGGTGAGTGAGCTTTCCCCCCCTTTTTCTGACGAGGGGTGCTCAGGCTCCGTAGCAATGAAGTCATGGTTACAGTCAACGTTCTGTTGACTGTCACATTCTGGACTGTCAACGATTCGACTGTCATTACCCTGATTGTCAGCATCCTGGCCACCAATGTCTTGGTGACTGCCAGCAACTGTGGCATTGTTGTTGTTAGAATGTTCAGAGTTACTATCAATGATAGTGCTACACATCACACCGGGTTTGTTCTCATTTTTAGTATTTTCCCACGTGTCGAACATCTGACGTATTTCCTCCTTGACTTCTGGGGACAGAGGGCTACGGCCTTTCCTCCGGGACTTCTGCGATTTTTTGTCTGTCTCGGACTGTTCAGTTTGAGGGGTAGGGGGAGCAGGTCCACGGCGTGGGGGCCCCTTCCGGGCCCAGACTGGCTTCGGGTGTCCCCTCTGGGACCACCCTTGGTTCGGGGGTTCCTGCTGGGACCACCCTTGGTTATATGGGTTACCCTTGTACCCATAATCTTTACTCGTTGGACGCGCACCCCCCTTTTGATCCTTTTGTTCACCCTCCGTGTTTTGCTTGAGCCACCTTGGGTTTTTCCTCAAGCGGACACCCCCACTTTGTGGTTTGTCAGGGTGAAAGGTCTGTTTCTTTTCGCCTGTCGGTGGATAGGGAGCTGGTGCTCGCGTCCCTTCCAGTTCCAGCGATTGGGAGTCGGCTCTCGCACTCGTGAACACCTCTACGGGTGTTCTGCATTCCATGCGGGCCTCGAAAACATTTACGGCGCATTGTTTCATTTCCTTGATGGTCTTGTCTCTGAAATTAGCCATCACTTGAACTGACTCTTTTATATCAGGGTGGAGGTTTTTACCGAAAAGGTATTTAAAACCTACGTCGTCCTCCATGCCCGGTTCATTGCGATTACCAAAGAAAGCCTGGAACATTCTCTGGTAATATGCCTGTGGATGCTCCTTCTTACCTTGCACGACCTTCTCGGCATCAGGGTAGCCACCAGGCCCCATGTTTGGAGTGAACTCTCGTATAAGAGTATCACGCAACAGTTTGTAATCTGTTTTTATGGCGTCCGGTTGGCGAACAATGAAGTTATATACAGGCCAGTCTGCGGTGAGCCTGATCAGCGCAATTTTATCCTCAGCAGTAGCATTTGGAAAATTACCCAGCTGGAAATCAAGAGAGTCTAGGTAGTTCTTTGTATAGATTGAACCCAACGGCCCTGGCTCAAAGCGTTGAATGTATCTAGAAAGCTTCTGGAGTTCAGGTATTGGAATAGAAAGTTTAGCATCATTGCTATTCCCATTTACCTGTGATCCATGTGCAGGTGTTGATGTTGAGGACGCAAGTCCCTGCTCCGACTGGCGGGTCTTAACAGGTACGGTGAGCTGTTCTGCATCACCGCGTGGAGGTGGTGGGGGTGGTGGTGTGATGCCTTGAGAATGCTTTGCCACAACATCCACCCACCTCTCCCTTTCTTTAAAGAGGTTTTCTTTAGTTAAGGTCAGTTCCACCTTACTTTCAGTCAATTCTCTGCGTAAACAATCAACTGCAGTTTGTAGCGCTGTGCACTGTTCACTGAGTTTTCTATTTTCCTCGAATTGAGTGCTCTCTTTTAGTACGGTGAGCTGTTCTGCATCACCGCGTGGAGGTGGTGGGGGTGGTGGTGTGATGCCTTGAGAATGCTTTGCCACAACATCCACCCACCTCTCCCTTTCTTTAAAGAGGTTTTCTTTAGTTAAGGTCAGTTCCACCTTACTTTCAGTCAATTCTCTGCGTAAACAATCAACTGCAGTTTGTAGCGCTGTGCACTGTTCACTGAGTTTTCTATTTTCCTCGAATTGAGTGCTCTCTTTTAGTTGTTCTTTTAATTTATCATACTCTATTTTCAACATTGTGCACCGGGTGTGGGCTTCTTCTCTTTTTTCCTTGTTCTCTTGTAGATCTTTAGACATCGATTGTACCTGTTGCTGTAATATTTCATTCTCTCTGATAGAATCGTCATATTTTTGTCCTCTGGACCGAATGTTTTCTTCATATGAATGTGTTTGCAACAGTATTTCATTGTTTAAACGTTCAATCTCTGTATTTGTCGTTTTCTTGTATGACACAAACTCTGAAGTGGTACCTTCGTGTTTAGTTTTCTCATCAGCCAGTTTATTTTTTTCATCAGCCAGTTCATCCTCAAGGTCCCCACTCTTATACAGTTCATGGTCCAGTCTGGTCTTCAACAGAAAGGCCAATTTGACAGTACGGTCGGCGCTGAGCTTTTTTCCATCTTTTTTGATTATGCCTGTTGCTAGACTTTCTAACTCTGTGTCCAGAGTCGGGGTGTCCATTGCTGCTACCTCCTCACCATACTTCACGAGTGTTTTCATTAGCAGTTTTAAGGCATTATCAACACAATCTGTGTCCTCTGACTCAGACTCTGAATCCTCCTGCGCTGGGATTTTCTCCTCAACCGGCGCTGGAGTTTGCTCACCATCAGCATCCTCCAAGGATGAGGATGGAACAACTTCATCTGATTGTTTATCCATATTTGTTTTGAGTCTGTAAAAATCAACAAGCTGGTACATGCAGGTGTTATTCGAAAAAGAAATTCGTTATCAAATTAACCTCACTGTTGTAAACGTACACAGAAAAACGTTAAAAATGCTATTTTTAACCAAAAGTGTACAGTGTATGCCAATGCTGTTTAAAATTTTGAATGTGGAAATGCTCTGCTCTCCATCAACTTTTCTTTTTTATTTAATCTGAAAATTAAATAAAAGATGCTTTTTTGAGTGTTATTTTAAATCTCTTCAGTATTTAAAATGAGCATCAATTGTTCGTCTGTACCTCTGTTTTCAAAAATTCTTTATTTAAAATAAACAGGAGTTTTTGTTTGTGTACAGAACAATTTTAAAGCTGGTAATTTTCACCATAAAAAATGCTGACTTTATGATGTGTTGAGAGAAAACTCATCTATTAACGTCCAGCAGGGGGCAGCGTCGCGTATGTTATCACGAAGCGACTGAGTTTAAATCAGTACATGGAAAGAAAACAACCTATTAGGGTTAGTTTTCAGTAAGAACGTGATAATTGCTCGAACCGCTTTCTTGTCAGAGACAAGTTTATGTTGCTAGACAGTGTTGATGGCTTCAGATGAGTGTTTAAGTGTGTGTTCGTGTGTGAACGAGTGTGAGCCAGCGAGTGTGACCTGTCACTCAAAGTGCGGCACCTGGAAGTGACGACAAAAATGGGCGGGCCCACGCAGCGTGCGTAGCGCGTCACCAGCTTCAGTGCTTGCGAGGCGGAGCTCGCTACAACATACGTGGCGTCAACAAATCAATCACAGCGTCAGTAGTTCATTCTACAAGCATACATGGCGAATGTAGATCCTTACCTTCGACCAATGTCGTGCCGGAAATGACGACAAAATGGGCTGGTCGCAACGGCGTGCGACGTGATTGACAGCACACAACAGCGAATCAGCGTTCGCCACAAGAGTGATTGACAGCACACAACAGCGAATCAGCGTTCGCTACAAGAGTGATTCACAGCACACAGCACTCGTATCATCCAATCACAGCTCATAAACGGACATGAGACACGTCTTTTTAACGTTAGCTTGCACAGCAGACCACAACTTTATAGACTCTTAAAACAACTCAAACGCTACAATTTAACTTCCCAAAATTCTGAAACATGCGGCGCGCACATCTAGACAGGCAAACTTAGTTACGCTCAGTAACACAGCACTGCAGCTGTTTGAACAAACACGGACTCACTCGGAGCGCGTTCAGGTCGGTTCCGTCCACTTTAAAGGAGCAGAATTCGGGTTTCAGAACCACTATCCGACAACGTTCTAACATATATGCTGCTTCGACCTTCTTTAAAATGTAAAAATACCACAACAGCAATCTTGTAGATGTTAAATTAGCTTCCAGGCTTCTGACTCGGCGGTCAAACAAAGCTTTGTACAGGAGTCCGCGTGAACTGGACCGAACCAGAACCTCCACAGACTACGGCTGACAAAACTTCACCTGAATGCTTCCAACAGCGTCTAACAGAGTTGAAACAATAATAATCTCACAGCTTCAAATGATAAAAACATGCAGAATCTGCCTGCTTTGAACACTTCCAGCCAAAATCATTATCCTCAGAGTTTAAAACTTGGATCCTTTTATGCAAACATGACGTTACAGTTCATGACTGAGACCACAGATTTATCAATAAACTTTTAGAAGCCGATACGAGGCCACCAGATGTAAGAATTAAAGTGGAGGTCAATATTAATACTGACCTCTTTATCCTTAATTAATCTACTTATTCAGATTGAATAGTAATTTCACGGATTCTCTTCTTTTTCAGTTTATTCAATATTTCTGTGATCTTTATGATGGATAAATAAACAGAGCCATTAAGTGACAATGGACACGTTAACTTAGTTTGATATGTCAAAGAGACACTATCATTTATTTAAAATAAATCAACTAAATTAACACCATTACACTTGATTGACATGATTTCACTTTCTTTCAATTCAAATACGTCAGCACACTTAAATTTAACACAACAGACTTAAATATTGGATGTTAACATATTTAGTCTGTGGGCTCTTTTAGCTTAAAAATATAGTTTCCAGCTTAGGTTGAGAGGGAAAAGAAATAGGAGGAAAGAATTAAGAAGAACATTATCCTGAGCATGAGACCAGAGTGACACTTCCCATCAGACTTCTGCTAAAATCCAGGTACGTTTTGTAAACAGCTCCTTTACCTTTTGACGACAGCCCGGTAAGAGGGAAGACACCAGCCTTCAGATGCACAGAGTCCTTTAGTCTCAGCACGTCCAAAACTGGTTTTAGTTTACGTTTCAACGTCTCCTGGCTTCCGCGTTGGTCATCAGAGAATATGTCAGCTTCAGGCCTCTGACTTCAAGATAAACTTATTCCAGGAGGGAATAAACAAAGTTTTTGAGCTCGGCTTGTTCGAAGTAGACTCATAACAGCCTGTTATCAGTCCTTAGCTGAAGACGCCGGTCGTTAGCTCTTGACCACACGTGTCCAGCTCTTGGGAAAGTTCACATCTCTTTGGAAGTTCCCAGCAACTCTGAAGCGTTCTCGCACAGTTTTGAACTTAAAAGCAGGAACAAAGAGAGGAGTTCACTTGCCTTATCAAACCCAAGGTTACAGCAGCAGAGAGAAATGTTTAGGAAAAAGACAGATAACGCTGGAGCCCTGCTCATCAGACTGTCTCTGAGTTTCTAAACAAAACCGTCCGGTCTCTGTGACCCGAAGGCTTCACCTTTAAACACAGCAGTGAAGACAGTAATTAACACATTTCAGAATAACACAGCATAAAAGCACATATCATGAAAATGAGAAAAGTTATTCTTGATTACATTAGAATAAAATCAAGATATAGAAATAGTCTCTTTTAGTGACTATATGTCCTCAGATTATAACTAATGGAATAATTGTGTTAAATGTCCTGCTTTACTGAGAGGTCAGTAAAGGTCATCACTGGACAGTTCAAAAGTACACAGGTGTCTTAAAAGTGGACAAGGTCATGTCCACTACAACAGTAATGAGGACAAATACAGCCACACTGATGCTACTGGACAAAAACTTAATTAGTTAGATTGTAAACAGTCTGTTGCTGCTTATTGTTCTGACTGTTAATGTATTTATTAAGATTTTTATTATTGTTTAAATAGTTTTATTGTAGAGTGCTGTTTATTTAAAATATCATCCAAATGGGTCACTTTTATTTATTACTACAATACTGTACAGTACAAACTTATTTTTGGCATATTTTCAAAATAAACATTTTGTAAGTCTTTATTTTGTCCTTTTTTTTGTTGTACCGAAAATAAACTGAAAATAAACCGAACCGAGCCCTCCTTGTAGTTGAACCGAACCGAAATGTGATTTTAGCGTACCGTTACACCCCTAGAAGTTACACAGTTCAGCCGGAGATATGGACATCAAGCTTGACCGGACGTCTGGATCAGGACTCACTGTAGACTTCAAAAATGTTCATCTGAGCGCTCCTCATTTATACCTTGAGGTGTATGCATGCGTGTGTTGGTGTGTATGTGCGTGTGTGATACACTCACTCTCATCTGAACAAAACATGTTTTTCAAGAGCAAAGTGGTGATAGGCACCGGGTCAGTTTGCCCTCAACTGAAACTACAACTCATCCCTATCTTACAGCAACATGTCTGGTTGACTGTGGGATCGCATAGAAGCACATTGTGTACCTCACTCCGTTTCCAGGAGAAGCTGCAGGTTTATGTGGGAAGAAAGACAGGCCCGTATCTCTCTCCCACACAACCTGGCATTTATCAAGACAAAGTTTGCAAAACAGTATGCATCTCACAGTCAACCTGACACAAGTCATTTATGACACAAAAATTAATAAAATGATATTAAAGCATGAACTCTTAGCATAAAAAAATTGATAAACATTAGTCAGAAACATTAATAATAAAACTCTTATCTCAAACAGCCACACAGAATGCGCAGTCTCCCATGGTCCTTAATTTGGTACGTGGAATGTGAAGGAGATTACTGTTCTGTGATCGTAGAGACCGGGTGGATGAATATGGTGCAAGAACGTCCTTTAGATAATCTTGTGAAGTTCCATGTAAGCATTGGCGTGTAATGAGTGCAGTTTTGTACTGAATTCTGTAGGTGACTGGAAGCCAATGGAGGTTATGGAGAATGGGTGTAATATGTTCAAATTTACGAGCTCTCAATAAAATCCTTGCTACACTGTTTTGAATATATTGAAGCTTCTGAAGGTTTTTGACAGGGATTCCAATAAACAGGGAGTTGCAGTAGTCGAGCCTGGAGGAGACAAATGTGACGGGCCACGGGAAAAGCAGGAACAAGTCTCTCACACTCAAACTGGAAAAAATCAATAAAAGCTTCAAGTTCTCCCTAATCTTATATGCAGATTGCCAACATTGAAATGGCTGTATCTTCTTCATTTTTTTTGAGTGCCATGTGTTTGGCATCATCAGATAGCTTAGAACACACACTTTCAGATTCTGTAAATAACTCAAAATGACCCAGGGGAGACTTGTTCCTGGTTTTGCTGTGGCCCGTCACAAATGCATGGACGAGTTTCTCAGCATCAGAAAAAGTTAGAGATGGGCGAAGTTTGGAGATGTTTCGAAGATGGAAGAAGCAGGTTTTAAACATATGCTTAATGTGATTTTCAAATGTAAGATGAGAGTCCAATTTTATTCCAAGATTAGTAACAGAGGTGGAGAGGGGATGTCTTGTCAAGAAAAGGAAATTGTTGTTATAGTTGATGTTTGTACCTGGTGAGGCGTGCCAACCAGTATGGCCTCAGTCTTGGAGCAGTTTAATTGAAGAAAGTTCTGATTCTTATTTCTCTAATTTCCTCCAAGCAGGTAGAGAGGGCAGTGAGTGAAGATGGAGATGACAATGGTGATGATGCTCCAGTCCTGATGTAAAGCTGTGTATCGTTGGCATAACAGTGAAAAGAAATGTTGAACTGAAATGTTGAACTGTTGAATTTGGCCTAAAGGTAGCATGTAAAGGGAAAATAGCAGGGGCCCCAGAACTGACCCTTGAGGGACACCACAGGAGACACAGACTGTCTGGGAAGTGGCATTGCCAAGACTAACACATTCCAGCCTATTGGAGAGGAAAGATTTGAACCAGTCCAGGACAGTGTCACAGAGACCGACCTCCACATGAGGACGGTGGAGGAGGATACTATGGTCCACAGTGTCGAAAGCTGCAGTGAGGTCAAGGAGGACAAGGATGGAGGGAGAACCATTGTCAGCAGCCATGAGGACATCATTGGTAACTCTCAGCAATGCAGTCTCAGTATTGTGAGCTGCTTGGAAGCCAGACTGAAACTTCTCATACAGAAAGTGTTTGTTGTAGGTGGGTCTGCAGCTTTTTTGTATGTTATTTTAAATTTTATTTATTTAAAATAAACATGAGTGTTTACATGTACACAGAATAACATTAAAATGTTTATTTTTGAAATAAAATGCAGAGATCTTATGACTTTGTGTGTCAATTTTCTGTTATCCTTTTATCTAACAGCAGATGGTGTTCAAAGCTTAAATTTTACCACAATTTGTACTGAATTCTGTAGGTGACTGGAAGCCAATTGCCTTTATTTACTGTAATTACTCTTCCTGACCGCTAGGAGTGCTCTGGGGCACTAAGGCGACGTTGAGTACCGTTCATTAGCCGTTAGCTTCAATTAGGATGAACGAACTCGGTTAAAATCAACTTTTAGAATGAGTTTTTTGCCTGTATGTGATAGTCGCTTGAACAAACATCCTTTTAAGAGACAAGTCGATTTGATTAGAACTGTTGTAAAGGCTTCATTGAATTTTTAAACTTTACAGAAAATATATTTTTTTCTTTCGAGTTTTTGCTTCCAGCGTCATGTGACTTCTGGTCATGCGGCGATCGGTAGACTTTTTAAAATTGCCTAAAAATCACCTTTAAATGTCTCAAAATTTAGCGATTAATAATAATAATAATAATAATAATAATAATAATAAACTTTAGTTGTATAGCACCTTCCTACAATGCCTTGCATTGACCAAGGTGCTTAACAGGATAAAAAGATGAATAAACTGGAACAATAAATCAATGAAAATAGAATAAGAAACAACAGCAATAAAAGAAGGCAATGGAAATAAAAAATGCTACATACTAAAATAACACTAAAATAACACAAGTAATAAAAGTTACACACTGAAAGCTTTTTTGAACAAGTGGAAATAAAAAGGCAATGGAAATAAAAAATGTTACATATTAAAATACCAAAAGTAATAAAAGTTACACACTGGAAGCTTATTTGAACAAGTGGAAATAAAAAGGCAATGGAAATAAAAAAATGCTACATATTAAAATACCAAAAGTAATAAAAGTTACACACTGAAAGCTTTTTTGAACAAGTGGGTCTTCAGTCTGGTTTTGAACAGAGTCAGATCAGAGGTGGCACGCAGCTCAAGGGGGAGGCTGTTCCAGGCTTTTGGGCCGGCAACAGAAAATGACCGGTCTCCCCATTGTTTGTACCTTGAGCGAGGCACCTCCAGCAGGTGTTGACTGGCAGATCGTAAATCTCTGCCGGGCTGATGGGCTTTCAAAAGTTCTGAGATGTACAGAGGAGCAAGTCCATTCAGAGCTTTGAAAACAAACAGGAGCAGCTTGAACTGTATCCTGAACTGAACCGGGAGCCAGTGTAGAGAGGACAGGACAGGAGTGATGTGTTCATATTTTCGTGTGTTGGTCAAAAAGCGCGCGGCAGAGTTCTGTACAAGCTGTAAACGGGAGATGGAGGATTGATTAATACCAACATACAAAGCATTACAATAATCAAGTCTGGAGGTCACAAAGGCATGGATGGCCTTCTCCAGATCACCACGGCTGAGAAATGACTTGACTTTGGAGAGCAGACGGAGCTGGAAAAAGCTGGTCTTGACAACAGAACTGATCTGTTTATCAAACTTTAAGTTGGAGTCAAGCTGCACTCCAAGATTTCTGACCACCGGGTTGAAGTGGGGGAGGGGAAAACCAACACTGGGACTGGGAAGGATGTTGCTGGTGTCACCAGGTGCACCAAATAAAATGCATTCAGTTTTATCTGTGTTTAGGTGGAGGAAGTTTTGAGAGAGCCAGTGCTTAATGTCATTTAAGCAGTTGACAAGAGTGTTTGAACTGGGTGAGGGGTTGGGAGTGACTGGCAGATAGATTTGTAAATCGTCTGCATACATGTGAAAAGACAGGTTATGACGTGTGATGATTGATCCTAATGGCAGCATGTAAAGAGAGAAGAGGACTGGCCCTAGAATAGATCCCTGTGGTACGCCAGAGGTCAGAGGGGTTGATGAAGAGGAGGACAGATCGCCTATCATGACAGAAAAAGTTCTCCCAGACAGGTAAGATTTGAACCACTCAAGCACAGCTCCCTGGAGGCCAACCAGCTGAGACAAGCGGTTGATTAGTACCTGATGGTCGACGGTGTCAAAAGCTGCTGAGAGGTCTAACATCACCAGCAGAGCAGGGTTTTTTGCATCCAGGGACAGAAGAATGTCATTCTGTACTTTGAGCAGTGCAGATTCAGTGCTGTGACGAGCTCGAAAACCTGACTGAAATTTTTCAAACAGGTTGTTGAGTTCTAGAAAAGATTGAAGTTGAATAAAAACAATCTTTTCTAGGACCTTTGATAGAAATGACAGATGGGAAACTGGTCTGAAATTAGAGAGAGCTGTAGGATCTAGGCCTGGTTTTTTGAGAAGAGGCCTGACCACAGCGTGTTTGAAAGCAGATGGCACAAAACCTGAAGATAGACAGCTGTTAATAAATGACAAAACACAAGGACCAATTACATCAAAGGATTGTTTGAACATTTTAGAGGGAATGATGTCCAGAGAACAGTTAGTTGGTTTCATCTGCTGAACCACCTTGGTGAGGTGAGGCAGTGAGACCAGGTCAAATTGGTCAAAAACAGCTGTGGTTATTGCAGAGGTACATGACTGGATGGTGTTGGATGAACTGACAATGTTCTGTCTGATAGAGTCTATTTTGTTGACAAAATAGCTCTGAAAGTCATCGCAGGTAGACTGTGTGGCAGTTTTCAGAACATTGACAGATGGGTTGATGACAGACTGGAGTGTGCTGAAAAGCGTCCTCGGCCGGTTGGAGCTGGTGGAGATTAAATTGGAGAGGTACTGTGACTTGGCCTGTTTCACAGCATTATGATACTCACAGAGACAGTCTCTCAGTATTCCTTGAGATACATGAAGCCGGTCGCGCTTCCATATTCGCTCTGCTTTTCTGCAACGTTGTCGAAGAGCTCGCGTCGTTTCGTTGAGCCATGGTGAAGGTTTGTTCTTTGAAGATGCCTGTTTGAGAGGAGCGATGGAGTCCAAGATCGTCGTGCAGGTGTGATGGAAGGAGCTGATGAAGTCCTCAGGATGTAGAGATGGGTCCAGGCTGACAGCAGAGCAAAATTCAGTGCTCTTAAAGGCATCAGTGAACTGACTTGGAGTTAATGGGGTGATGGAGCGGCAGAAACGTGCTGGGAGAATAGCTTTCGGTGCAGGAGAGGTGAAAAATTCAAATAATATGGGAAAATGGTCTGAAATACAGGTGTCCAGGATCTCCACAGCAGGTATTTGAAGGCCGTGGGAGATAATTAAATCGAGTGTATGACCCTGACTGTGTGTGGCCCCCGAGACCGACTGTGACAGGTTGAAAGAGTCCAGGAGGTCCTGAAACTCACATCCAAGCTGATTACTTGGGCAGCAGGTGTGCACGTTGAAGTCCCCACAGAAAAGCCAAGAGTCAAACTTTGGCATTAGGTCAGCCAGTAGTTCTGAAAACTCACTGAGAAAGTTTTTGTTGTATTGAGGAGACCGATAAAAGAGGCCACACAGAATAGGTTTTGCAGATTCCAGCACAAAAATCATGCTTTCAAAACTGGAGTAGTTTTTCTGAGGCAACAAACGGTATTTGAACGCCTCATTGAAGACTGCAGCCAGCCCCCCCCCCCTTCCAGACCCACGCGGAGCGCTCAGGTGGGCGTAGCCATTTGGAAGAAGCTCAGAGAAGCAGCTGTTGTCTCCAGATTTCTGCCAGGTTTCCGTAATCAAAAACAGATCCAGACGATGAGTTGAGATCAAATCACTTAATATAAAAGTTTTATTAGTGATCGATCTGGCGTTAAACAGTGCTGACCGTACAGGAACACAGCCAGTTACGTCACTCTCAGCTCGAGCGAGCGGACGGAGGGTCTGTTTAACGCAGCCTCGCTTCAGTGTTCTCACGGGGGGACAAAATGGATACTGATCGCTGGCGTCATGATTGATAGCAACAAGGCATCTGTTGCGGCGAGCGAAAGAACGACGGACATCAAAGACGCTGAATTCAGGAGGTAAGTCAGCCGTCGGCGTGTTGTGAGACGAGAGATACTTTTTAAATCTCACCAGGACGCCTGCCCTCGTTCCGCGTCTTCTGCGCCGCTTGCTGCGTGGCAGCGTGGTCGCGTTGCGTTGTAGGTAGGCAGGAATGGACGCCAAGAAAGGCGGAGGTGGAGGAGGCTTGAAATGTCCATATTTGCCAGTAGCCGGTGTGTTGATCAGCGAGTCTTGGAGACTTAGAAGAGTTGAGCGATCATAGACCAGGAGCGAGAATGCATCGTCGATGAAAAAAAGGCAGAACACAAACAGCAGTAAAAAGTTCAGGAGAGGAGTTAGATAGCGTGCCATGACAACCGGTGCCATCTTGTATACAGGTTTTAAAGATAGTTTTATACAAATAGACGAACAAGCATGAATACTTGTCAGAATTTTTTGAAAAGGTGAATCTGATGACAGAGTGGGTTGGACAAAAACGGTGTTGCGTCACCAGCTTTTAGCGAATCAGAACTCGCCACCCAGACACATTACTGTAATCGACCAATCACAGCGTATTACGTAGTTCTCTTTCGACCAATAACAGCTTCATAGACATGACGTTAGTACACGTAGCATTAGATAGATGTTAGCTTTAGCACAAACTTTTCAGACTTTTAAAACTCAATTAAAACACTTAAAAACATTGCATTACTTCTTAAAGTGTGGCGAAGACATTCAAACAGGTACACTAAAGGCTGGGGCAAAGCTCCGCGCTCGAGCGAGCGCGGCGCACCGCAGTGTGAGCGCCGTGTGAGCGCCGTGCGAGCGCCGCTTGCACAAGCCTTTGAACGCTCGCGCGAACACGCCAAGCTCTTTTTTTACGACCGCGCACGCTTGCACGAGCGTTCAAAGGCTTGTGCAAGCGACGCTCGCACGGCGCTCACACAGTGAGGCGCCGCCCTCGCGCCGAGCTTGCTCGAGCGCGGAGCTTTGCCCCAGCCTTGAGTCTAACGCTCAGTAAAACAGCAGTTTACTGTTGCTTACACAGACTCATTAGAACTGTTTCAATAGCAACATGTCAGAACTGGATACAGAAACGGGCCAAAACCAGAACCACGATCTGACAATTGCACAGTTTCAGACAGAAATGCTTTCTTTTGTTTATAATGTAAAATACCACACACAAGATCTAGCAGATGTAATAAGAAGCTTTTTAGGCACAATGATGCAGCGGTCATTAACAAAATGCACACAGCTTGTGAACAACGTATTTTTCAATGATTCAACACAGTGACAAATTTTCACCAAAAGCATCAAATAGCATGTTCTAAGAGTTGCTCAATGATAAGTCTTTCGCTTCAAATGACATCAATGCAATTCATGCATCGTTCTGAACCCTTTTCCAGCCAAAAACTATCTCTTAAAGAAGAAACTCAAAATTAACTTTTTTTAGCTGATAAACTCCCTAGAATGTGTCCAGAATGTTTTTTAGCACTATGTCTGTGTTAATCTTCATATATTTGTGCATATTAGTTTAAATCGGCAATATTTGGTCTAAAAACGTGTTTACGGTAGCCCTACGGGTTGAACAGAGGAATTGCACCTTGATTTTCTTATTGATCTACGATTCACACTGTGACGTGTTTTCGCACACTTTCGTCACAAAAGTGGTTCAAGCAGAGCCAATCCCCTGCAGAGATGGGAAGGTCCCCATTGCAGTTCATACCTTATATGGAAGTGGTACATTGCACGCTGGAAAAGTACTGCAACAAAGCATATTATAGTTTTTGGAATGGCACTAGTTATTTGTATATTTTAACTTATTTATTTTAGGAATACTTTTCACGTCATCGAAACTATTTTGTTGTATTTGTTTTCTTATATTGCGATGGACGAGCAATGCATAGATGCCACGATAGGGCAGTGGTGTAGGTGCGGGATTGGGATCCGGCAGACCCAGGTTCGATGGTATATCTTGTATTATTTTCTTTTTTTTCACGCCTTTTGTTTCGGATAGATCGGATGAGTACATAATTATTCTTTGTTGTTGCTTGTTGTTTATTACTAATGTAACTTTATTATTCAGAAACAATAACGGACTCTCGTCCTGGCCACACCTCCTCGCTCAACACCCACCCGCCTCCCGCTCCTTTGTTGACACTCCCACTTTGTTGCATTTTTTGAATTTCGTCTTGGGGCAGAGTTACAGATCCACAGGGAGTTTAGCCCCACTTTAAGAGTCAAACTTTATTATGCCAACATTTCGTCTTTCATCACACAGAAATTCAATGATTAAACCTTTTAGAAGACAGTACGGAGCAACGAGATGTAGTGGACACTGAGATGCTACTAGATGTAAGAATGTGAGCAAGTGTTATCCTGACACAACTTACTTTAATTATTCACGGATTCTCTTCTTTTACGGATTAAACAAATTGTTTGACCAGATGATGAGATGTAAGTGACCATGAAACGTTAATTATAGTTGACCCATCAGGAGATACGGTCATTTATTTAAACAGATCATCAAAATTAACATCATATGTACACTGGATTAGTTGATTCAATTTCTTATAAATTATGTAGACATCAGACAATAGAGATTATGCGTCCATAATTCTACTAGTCAACAAATATTTAATGAGACAACCGATCAAGTTATCAGATGGTAATTAACTTATATCTGAAGGCATTTTATCTTAGTTTACTGGCAAAGATAAGGGGTAAAAGAAAGAAGAAAGGGAGAGGGATTTATCTTGAAATGAGTTTCAACCAGAACACGGCACACTCTTTGGGCAACGTCAGCTGAACACCCATCCACTAATGAACAATGACTTTTTACCTTGCGAAGACGTCAGTCTCGGTTCCAGTAAGTAGGGCCAGCATTAAACGTACATGGATCGTCGGTCCAGCTACGTTCAAGCAGGTCTCCAGTGTGTTCCCTCACAGGGTCCCAGCGTTTGCGTCAAGTCGGACCGAGGTAGCGGCAGTTCCTGGTTGGTTTTCAAAATAAAATATTCCTCAAAAGGAATTCTTATTTAAAAGCTTTGGAGCTTTGAAGCTCGGGTGAGTTTTGCAGCGAGCGTGCTGTATAACCCTTGCTGAGAACGAGGTCTTTGCCACATGACCAAACATCCAACAGCTTAGGAGAAAGTTTCACATCTCAACTTCCCAGCAGAACTGAACGTTCAAGGAAGCGAATGCTCTTTTAAAGAGGGCTTGACCCACTGATACTTACTCCTTCCCTATTGGTTAGTAACCAGGAAGTAGGAGGAGATTTATCAAGGTCATTAGAAGTCAAGAGATTATTAGCAGTCAAGGCAGAGAGAATTGTTTAGAAAAAAGTGTTTAGAAGTGAGGAGAATACAGGCGCCAGGTTTATGATTAAAACTGATTAAACTGTAACACTTTTCAACAAATACTGAAAGTTCAATTTGACATGTCCTTGGCTTAGACATAGTCTTTGATTATCAAAATATTGAACAATAACAATGATCATGCAAATAACACAAGGTTATTCTTTGATTGTTTGAATTAGAACAAAATTAAAGAGTTTCTTGGTGAGATAATTTGTGTCCTGTATTCAAATTAATGGGACAAACTGTGTCCACTCTTCCCTTGAAGGTTTTCCAAGAAAAGGTGTCTCACGGGCAGTTTCAGAGAAACAGGTGTTGCACTACACCTGCTTGGAGATTTCAACAGACATATGGATGAAGACAACAACCCCCTCACCAGAGACTTCACATCCTGCCTGGACAGCTATGGTTTCCAGCAATTCATCAACTTTCAATCCCACTTAAAGGGCCACACTTTAGACTTAGTTTGCTGCTCCGGACTCTCTCCTCTTAAATGTTCTTCTGATGAACTTCCTTTTACTGATCATCTGATGATTTCATTTAATGTCAATCTTAAATTTTCCTCAGAGAAACCTCAACGCACTCTTTCCTTCCGTAATATCAAGAATATCAACCATGACATTCTTTTATCTCATATAAATAATACCTTCTTCACCTTCAATTCTTCTAACCCAGATGATCTTGTCACATTCTACAACAACAGCCTCACCAACATCCTTAACTCTATTGCTCCTTTGAAAACCCGGTCTGTTTCCTTCTCCAACTCAGCACCCTGGTTCACTCCAGAACTCCGTTCCCTGAAAACCAAAGGTTGGCGGCTAGAGCGTCTCTATAAAAAATCTGGTCTCACAATTCACAAGGAACTTTATGCAAACCACATCATCCATTACAAGAACAGTATTTCTCAAGCCAAATCCAGCTACTTCTCTGACATAATAAGTTCCAATCTTGGTAATTCAAAGACATTGTTCTCTCTCCTTCATTGTTCTGTCTCATCTCCTGCCTCTCACATGGTTTCCATAGAATTTTGCAACTCATTTATGTAATATTTCAATCAAAAGATTCTTTCAATTCATAAACACCTTGGACCAAATACTGCCCCCAGCATCTATGTTGAACTACCCCTCCCTCCCTTTCTCTGTCTTCTCCCTCCCCTCTACTGATGATATTGCTGACATTATCAGTAAGTCTAAGTCTTCATCCTGTCAACTTGATCCATTTCCCACAGTTCTTGTTAAATCATATCTCCCGTCTCTGCTCCCTATCATCACTAACATCATCCACTCCTCCCTAACCTCTGGCATTGTTCCCACGGCCTTCAAATCTGCTGCCATCACCCCCGTATCATCAAGAAACCAGGTCTTGACTTTACCAACTTCAGTAATCTTTATCCGATCTCCAATCTGCCCTTTATTTCCAAGATTCTTGAAAAAGCTGTTGCTAGTCAACTTCACTCACACCTGTCCAACAATAACATTTATGAAGAGTTTCAATCCGGTTTTCGCCCCCACCATAGCATCAAAACAGCTCTAATAAAAATTACTAACGACCTTCTTCTTGATGCTGACTATGGTCTTCTGTCCATCTTCATTCTAATTGATTTAAGTTCTGCCTTCGACACCATCTGTCATTCTATCCTCCTCAAAAGACTAACCTCCATTGGCATCTCAGGTATTCTGTTACACTCTTATCTCTCTGACCGCACTCAATACATTCAGATTAAATCCTTCCGTTCCCAGTCTTCCCCTGTCTCCACGGGTGTCCCTCAAGGCTCTGTCTTCGGACCCCTCCTGTTCATCATTTACCTCCATAATCTAGGTCACATCTTCTGGGAATACGGCGTCCATTTCCACTGTTATGCTGATGACACACAGCTCTACTTGTCATCAAAACCAAACTCCACCCACCCACCCTCCATCCTCACCGACTGTCTCAATGAGCTAAATCACTGGTTTTCTAAAAAATTCCTTCAACTAAACAGCAACAAAACTGAAATCATTCTTGTTGGTACCAAAAACTCTATTTCAAAATCAGAACATCTTCTCATCCCCCTTAACAACTCTCTGCTATCCCCTTCCCCTCAGGTCAAGAGTCTCGGTGCCATCCTCGACACCACTCTCTCCTTCACCTCACACATCAACAATGTTACTCGGTCTGCCCATTTTCACCTCCAAAATATTACCTGTCTCCGTCCTTCTCTCACACCCATTCCACAGCCATCCTTGTGCACAGTCTTGTGACTTCCCGTATTGATTATTGCAACTCCCTTCTCTATGGCCTCCCTAACAAATCTCTCCACAAGTTACAGATGGTCCAGAACTCAGCTGCCCATGTCATAACTCAAACCTCCTCCTATAATCACATCACGCCTGTCCTGTAGCAGCTCCACTGGCTCTTTGTTAAATCACACATTGTCTTCAAAATTCTACTTCCCACATTCAAAGCTATCCACAACCTTGCCCCTATCTATCTGACCTATCTGACCTATCCACAACCTTGCCCCTATCTATCTGACCTCCTACAAATCTCCATTCCATAACACTCTCTCAGATCCTCCTCTTCGCTACATCTCCATGTACCCTCTGCCCGCCTCTCCACCAGGGGGAGTAGGGCCTTCACCTGCTCTGCCCTTCACCTCTGGAACGCTCTACCGCCAGACCTTCGAAACACCACCTCCCTTTCTCTGTTCAAGACTGCTCTGAAAACACATCTTTTTAGACTAGCTTATCATTAACTTTACTTTTGTATTTTATATTCTTTTGTATTTTATATTCTTTATTTATTTTATATTTCAATTTGTTCCTACTGATGTTTGAACTGTTTGTTTTTACACAATTTCTGTGATAATGTTTCTTGCTGTGAAGTGTCCTTGGGTGTCCTGAAAGGCACTTTTAAATTAAATGATTATTATTATAAAGCCTAAAATGTAAAAATTTAGACTATCATTTTGCCACCTCATGTTCATGGATTTAAGAAGCTTGGTTCAACTCTGACAAATTAGGGAGGTTTTAAACAGGTTTCTCAGCTTGCAGTATTAAGACAACATCCTGAATCTTATTTCTGGATTCTAAAAAGAACCAGATCAGTTAGAATTGCCATTCTACAATGAAGGTGAACAACTGTTAATGTGAGTTTCCCTGTGGATGATGATCCAACTCTGGTTACTAGTTTGGGTGAACCATTGGGTGAGATAAGGGTATGGCTCAAAGATGAAGGTTGTTAACAAATCTGGGTGAGTCACCTTCAACACAGCCTAAGTAGAACTAACCTAAGACTACTCTGGGTAGTACTCAAGTGTTTAGACTCAGTTCGTTATACTCCTTAGAGGAGAAGCTGCAGTAGGGTTTAGCCATAACTCATGTAGTAACTCCCTGGGTAGATTGAGAATCCTTTTCAACTCATTTAGGATTTGGGGCTGAAGCTGATATATTACTGAGCTTTTAAAATTGTAATCAGCTGCTCCTGGTTGTTAAAGAACACCTTGTTGCCATGGTTATGCATTATAACAAATGTGCAAAAGTAAAAGGGTTTCAATAAAAATCCTTCCAGTTGCATCTGATAAGGACACGGCATCTGATACCAGAGGAAGCAATCATCCGAAAAGAGCAATTTACACCCAGAAAAAATAAATTAAAGTTTTCAAAAGCCACATCTCAGAATGAATGTAATAGAGCTACTCCAACATGCAGCCACCTTGAGCAGCACAATTCTAGATTGATTTGATCATGTATGAAATAACACTCAAATGTATATTTTTGTGAAGTAGGGTTTAGTTTAACCTGATGTCACACAGATGCAAATGTTTTATTTGTAATAAAGTTTAGCCAACCCACTGCTCTCTAAATTACAGATCACAGTTACCCTCTGTACTTCCTCAATCGGCATCCCGACACCTTACCCGTGACTGGTGCTTCAATATCCAACATGGTACGCTCCTGGCGCAGTATGGCGGCACCCTCATCGATGATACGCAGGGCCACAGCCTCCTCTAGCCGACCCTCCTTTGTGAGATGAGCTTTGAGCAAGTCCACCCGTGGCTGGCCATCTGAGTCAAACACTTCCTTCATGGTCAGCCGGTGGGCGAGGGGGAAGGGGACTGCTGGAGACAAACAGGAAGAAGGACACAATAAAGCACATATTTAGAATAAATGGAAGGAAACACAAAGAGGATAAGAGAGGTTTGTGTCAGAATAATGAAACATGAATGCTGAAAAAAAAAATCCAATCAGTGTCACAATTTTTGTCATGCTCTGATCTCAAGCCTTGCTCTCCAACTACGTCCCTCTGCACCTCTGAACAATCAAGCAAATTCCGTCCACCTGTTCCAAGTCCTATTTATGCCTCATGCTCACATTCACTCTCCACCAGATTATCAAATCCTTTGAGGTAGTAGATATCCAGCGTTCATGTCACAGCTCTCAGATTATCTTGTCTCAACACCACCCCTGTCTTTTGGATTACTGCGCTGCCTGCACCTTACCTGTTACCTTATTGCCCATCTGACCACGGTATTGACCTGCTCTTCTGGATAAATTACTATGTCACACAGATTCTCCTTTTGGATTTATTGGACCTGTGACCCTGTGGTAATGACCCTCTGCCCTCCACCTGACTCACACCTATGGGCATTAGTCTGGACTACGGCCTACTCCAGCCAGCTCCTCTGTTGCACACCTGTCTGCTCCGGTGAGGTCATCTTGCCCGAATCCTTCCAGATGTACCAGACCCTGGTCTCTGATACACCTTTGTCTCTTTGAACTGCGCCAGTGAGACCTTTTCATTGATTCTTTCAGAGAGACATTTTACCACTATTTTATTGTAACAATTTCAATCAAGACACATATTATTTCAGAAAAGACTTCCTTTTAATGTGTGTTAATTTAGAATTAATTAACAGAATAACTGTTGTCATTGTTTGATCATGTTTTATGCTTTACCAATGCTGGTCATTTCTTCATATGATGAATCAAAAAACTATGGCAAAGTTGAATTATATGTCATAATGACTTGTTCAGATTTGTTGTACAAATGTTAAGACACTTAATCAGTAATCTGTATAACTGGCGACAGGTTTCTGTCACTTGTCCAAACACTTTCATTGAATAATCTTCACTCCTTTAACTTTTGATAAAACTTTCTGACCCGAGCTAAATCCCTGAGCTAAATCCCTCCCATTCTCCGGGAAACAACCAATGAGCTGAGTGGATTTAACTGGGTCAACTTCTTTTTTTAAGGCTCCACTTCCTGTCTGAGCCTAGAGTCTGCTGGAGTAAGTCAAACCATGTACTTCTCCAAAGAGCTGATTGAACGTCTGTCTAAACGCCAATGACACGTCATCAGTTGGGCCTTCATAGCACTGCTGGCTATGAGTCTGCTTTTGAGCTGAAAAGTTCCATTTGAAAGAATTTTCCTCCAAGGAGAGTTTTATTCTGAAACATCAAACCAGGAAATGCCTTTACTACGGTCTGAGTTGAGGCAGACATCTGGAGACTCTGTAAACGGTAAACGGACTGACCAACTGGACCAAGGGGGACTGACGTCTTCACTAGGTAACAAAGTCGTCAGATGCTTTGCCAAGTGTATCGACGTTTGTAGCCGAGATTAGCCAGAAAATGTGCCATTCCTAGTTAACTCATTTAAGATAACTCTCTGACTCTAACTCTTTTTACTCCGTCCATCCTCCTCCTAAACTTTCTCCTTATATTCTAAGCCAGAACTTTAAGCTAAATGCCTGCAGTATAAGTTAATATAAGACCCTTAAAGGTTATGCTGGCTATGAGTCTGCTTTTGACATGATGTTGGAAATTTGCATATTTGTCACAACATATATATCTTATATCATTCAGCTCTGTTTGTTTTTGCAAAATAAATTATAAATAGGGATGTCCCGAGCCGATCACATGATCGGAAATCGGTCCCGATTATGTGGTTTCAGACTCGATTTGAATCGGACGTTACACACCGATCAGGGATCGGATATATATGTGTATATTTATTCTAAACACAAACGGGAATATTATATTAACTGTTAGTGTGTTGTGTTACAGAGTCAAATTGTCTCAAAACAACACATGCACAATATTTTTGCAGCAGTGCCTGCCGTAAAGCAGTGACTGCCGTAAAAAAGAAGCAGAACACGGCATTAGCTTGAAGTGGAGGCAGGCATGTCTGTCGTGTGGAGATATTTTAAAGTGGATGACAAAGATATTGCGTTTGTAAAATGTGAGATATGTAAAGTTCGTATTTCAAGAGGAGGTAAGGAAAAGGCTGCATTTAACACAACAAACCTGATAAGGCACCTTAACTTCATTGTGAATAATTTATTTCTTATTACTTGATTGTTCAAGCTACCTCACAGCCTTATTTCATAACACTGACACTTTAAGTTTATTTGTTTACATGTGTAGGGATATCGCACTGGTCAGTTTTGTTGACTGTACAATATTCCAGATGAATAGATTGGGTAGATTTTATCTGACACAAACTTCATCAATCATCATCATCAATTAAACGAGTTGTCTCTTTTTAGATTAATACCTATAATTCTGTTACTTGAATCATGAACTGAATCATTTAATTAACAAATCATTAAATTACATCACACATTTGTTCATGTTTGGATCAATAGAAATTTCCTATAACTAACTGTTCACAGATTAAACTTGGAGACAACAGAACAAGTTAAGGGTCTTATATTAACTTTGCTACAAGCACAATAAACTTAAAGTTTAGTTAACTGGCTTAAAGGAAATAAGAAGAAATTTTCAGGGAAGAGAAAATGGAGGATGAGGAGAGGTACTATCTTGATGTGTTTTAACCAGAAACATGGCAGCTCTCCAGCCGATCTCAGCTACACGTTGGTACACTTGGCAAAGTATTTGACAACTTTGTTACCTCGTGAAGATCCCCAGTTGAAGTCCCCAGTTGGTCCAACTGGCCAGTTCGTTTACCGTTCTCAGCGTCTCCAGACGTCTGCCTTGACTCGAACCGAAGTAACGGCAGTTCCTGGTTTGGCTTTTCAAGATAAGACAGGAATGTCAATAAAAGAGAGCTTAGAGCTCACAAATTGACTCATAGCCAGCAAGTGCTATGAAGTCCCAACTGAATGACGTGTCATTGGCGTTTAGGCAGACGTCAAACAGTTCTTAGATGAAAGACTCACATCCTAGTCTCATCCGCAAACTAAAGGAAAAAGAAGTCAGAGCTCTTTTAAGGCTGATTTGACCCAGAAAATGTGGCTCTTCCTGATTGGCCGAATGGCATCAGAAGAGGATGTGAGTGACATCAGATGATGTCAGGAGATTGAAAATTAGGTCAAAAGATTAGTTCAGAATATGTTAGAGCCAGCTTTGATGATAAAACTGTCTTAACACTTTACACACAACACTGTTAACCTGTTGGTTTGGTTTTTCAAGCATCAACTATGGGACCTATTAATGATAATAGCAAAAACAGATATCCCAGACAGCATTTACATTTGGGCCGGATCCGTTTACAAGTCGCCAGATCCGCATAACAGTCAGATGCGGTTTACACCTCTGAGCCAACTCCTTACCGGGCTCGTTTACAAGTCGCCAGATCCGCATAACAGTCAGAGACGGCGTGGTGTTGTGTGCCAGTTCTGCCCCGATTCTGAGATCATGAGCTGCACTGACACCTGCGCTGGGTGTGGTTCTGATCCGGTTTTTGCCTGCAGACCGAATGCGCCAGCCTCAGAGGTTTAATCTGGCTCAGATCTGGTTCCAGACTGCAAGCCAACTGCGCCTTCCTTGGCTTTATTTTTAAAAGCAACAGACGCAGCAGAAGTGACCGCATGCTTGTGGTAACCCAGCTGGCATTCGACCGACTTTAAACGTTTAAATATGGTTGAAATAGCGTCAGTTTAAGAAAAAACATTCATTCAACATCAAAACAATGTTGAACACCAAACCATTGAAATGGTGTTGTTAACTCACTATGAATTCACCTTTGAAATATAAACCAGTTTTGAGTTGTATGTATTATCAACATTATTTTTCACAAACGTGACTAAAAGATTTTGCTGGAATATGTTGGTTGAAAAATAACCTTGTTCCAACATCCAATCAATGTTGATTAATTAACCGTTGGAAAAGTGTTGACACATGAATACTGATTCAATGTTGAAACCTCAACTATGAATCTAATGTTTGGGAGTTCTTCAACCCTTTTTATTTTCTCCCGGCGTCTTTTCGGAACTTTTTTTCCTTCTTTTTTTTGTATGGTGAACGGTGTGCGCACTAGATGGCGGTAATACACTGGAAGGTTGTAAACTGCCGTAAAACCTCACAGAGGAAGAAGAAGAAGAAGAACAGAACGGTGTGCGCATGCGTGGAGTGGATTGTCTTGGTCACAGAGCGCGGGCTACAACAGCTACCTAGCTACAACAACGGCAAGTAAAGTTTTGTAAATCTATCACATTAGTTAATAAACCCGTGACAAACTTTGAACGATTATTTTGGGGGCATACAGTCAACAGCAGAATTTACCAACGGCTTACTAGCTGTGCCGATATTTTCGAGCTGTATATTTCGAGCTTCGAGATTTTTTTCGAGCTAGCTAGCGATATCTATGTAGCTAGCTAGCTAGCTCAGACCGCATGCTACCGTCTGCTAGCTACCGTCCGAGCTAGCTACACTGGCTCCGCACGGCGGCTGTGTGTAAACAGTCTCATTGATATAATGGGTGCGTATTTGCTGCGGAAGTCGGACCGGAGCGGAACGCATGTAGTGTAGGGGCTAGCAGTCCAGTATTAGCGCGCTAGCTAGCTGGCTATCCCGCGCTAACACTGGGCTGTTGTACTTGTGATGGTCTGCTAAATGAGGTGGTTGGGAAAAAAAGAGCTGGAGTTTAATGTTTTTTGTGGTCTGCTCTGTTAGGCCACTAAGCCTAAAATGTCTCAGAAATATGTTTAACATTAAACGATAAACTTATCCCCCATACTGCCCATCGGTCAATGACTTTTTTTTTAATCATGTGCTTTAAAAAAAACAAACAAACAAAAAAAACATTGTTCCCCCTCTTATATCTGTCAGCATTGGCTGTGGTCACACAAAGATAAATGTTAATGTTACATGAACTAAGCAGAGGGTGCAATATTAATGTACTGCTGATGGAGAATGTGCAGAGTCACCCAACACATTTCACACCTGCTTCATGGGTATTTGTCTAAACAAGAATGTTCAATGTCTCTGTTGGTGAATGTTGTATATTGACACATTTTCCATCCACAAACTTTTACAATAAGGTTGAGATTTCACATTCCTCTCCTTGCTCTTTTCCACAGATTTGGAAGAACACGACCCAATTCACCTTCAGTGGTGAGTTATCTCCAAACCTAACCCAGCCATCCATTTTGATCTGAAAGTACTGTTAAAAAAAAACATTTTTTTTACATTTTTGAAAAAATTAGACACAGGTTAATTTGAAAAAAGTTTAAAAATGATTGACTGTTTTCACTTCTTATTTTAAAATTTAATGTTTCTATTTATAAAACATTTAGGCTTAGAAATATTGTTGGTTTTTATTTCACTCCCAGATGTATCCCAAAAAATGGAGACGACTAAATGCACATTTACGTGCATTGGTGGAGTCTAGTGACTCAGAAGAGAATCCAGACCCATCAGAAGAGAATCCAGGTCCCTCAAATGAGAACCCAGAACTTTCTTTTGCTGATAGCCCAATAGACATACAGATACACAACCAACCTGATACAGGAGAAGATGATTATCAAGATGATTGCCTCCTGCCAAACAGTGATAGTGAAAGTGATGTAGAAATTGGAACTTTGTCAGAGGAGGAACCAAGTGATCTGAGAAGTGATTTGGTTAAATGGGCTGTGAAAAATAAGGTGACACGCACATCAGTAGATGAGCTGCTATTGGTGCTACGCAAACATGGACACCGGCTACCAAAAGATGCCAGAACCCTGTTAGGAACTCAAACTGTTCTTCTGCTTCGTGTGTAGGCAGATGAGGCCTACCACATCGGGCCGCCTCCTTCCCAACAGCGTTACCTCTCCATGGAGAAAGTTTTAGAAGTGGCCAGGAGGTCAGGGTCCCATGTGAGGAACACGACAGGCCACTTTTTTCCTTAAAGTCATAAAGAACGTTTCATCCTCCATCTTTAAAAAAAAATAATTTCCACCTTTCTCTTCATTAAACGTTACACGTTTGTGTTTACAGGCAGTCCATCCTGGTTATGGCTTCCTGTCAGAAAACAGAGTTTGCAGAAGCTTGTAAACAGGAAGAAATCATCTTCATCGGACCACCTTCTTCAGCCATCCGAGACATGGGCATCAAGAGGTGACCCACCTTCCTGAAACACATATTTTTGAGTTTTTCTGATGAGGACTGAGCGTCTTTGCAACTGTAGACATTTTTTTCCAAAAGTTATAATGCAAGTTTTTTTTTTCTTGTCTCAGCACATCCAAACACATCATGTCAGCTGCTGGGGTGCCAATCATAGGTGGTTACCATGGAGAGGACCAAACCAACGAGAGGCTGCAGGCAGAGGCTGCAAAGATTGGTTATCCTGTGATGATCAAGGCAGTCCGTGGAGGAGGAGGGAAGGTGAAAGGACGCAGAGAAGAACTGAAATAACTTTGATAGCATAACTTCCACGAGCTTGATTTGAACCTTGCGTGTTTTAGGGAATGTGTATCGCCCGGTCAGACTCGGACTTCATCGAACAGCTGGAGTCAGCGAGACGTGAAGCCAGGAAGTCCTTCAATGATGACGTCATGCTTATTGAGAAGTTCGTAGAGGATCCCAGGTACGCTCAGAGGACTGTTTGATTTGGTCTTTGAAGAACTAGCAAGTTTTCAAATGTCTCGCTGTGTGTTGTTGGCAGACATGTAGAGGTTCAAGTGTTTGGAGACATGCACGGTAACGCCGTCTATCTGTTTGAGAGGGACTGCAGCGTCCAGCAGAGACATCAGAAGATCATAGAGGAAGCTCCAGGGGTGAGTGGAGTTCACAGCTGTTTACATTTAAAACAGATGTCCGTTTGACACGGTTTAACCAAAACAGAGGGTTTATATTCAGCATCTTTGTCACATGAGACATTTTAAATTCAAAGATCCGGACATGAAGTTGAGGTACTTTTTGTGAAGTAATCCTTCCATCGTTGTGTAATTGTGACATTATTTTCTTCTTAATATTTGTTTTTAGTCCCGTGAATTATTTGAGTAAAAACATGATTTATTTATTTATTTTAATTTATTCATTTTAAATTAAAACGCAAAACAATTTCACATATTGTATGAAAACAAAACATAAAATGAAAGGTAGCAGAAAGAAGAAGAATCTTATTATACCTGCCCCTTTTTTAAAACAATCAATTGAAAAATCAATTCAAACAATAATCATCTATAAATAACAGAACAAAATGAATAACTCATCCCAATTTTCAATTTCTAGTACATTTCACATTTAACTAATTTATGTGTTTTTTCAACAATTTAGTTTTGATCATTCTCTTAAACATAAACATTGAATTTGCTTTTTTTTTTTTTACATCATTTTCCAAACCATTCCACAATCCAATTCCCTGTATTGAAGTAGATCGTCCCTTTAATCTGGTTTTGTACTGTGGTTTTACAAAAATCTCTGTTCCCTTAAGATTGTAGCAACTTAGGGATTTAACTGCAGGCAGCTTACTAGTAAACTAAAACAAAATAAAGTAAGTAATCATTAACATATTACCAGCCATTTTTCTGCGGGACTTACAATAGGGGCCATAGCAACTTTTTTTTATTTTTTTAATTTTTTTGTGCAAAATTTTATGCCTGTACTCTGTAGTGGAAAACAAAAGCTAATCGGTCCAACTTGAATGTAAAAACAAGTAGCTGATTGCTCGAACCAACTACGGCATGTATACATCTGTTGGTTTGATAAAAAAAAAAACTATTCATCACACAGTAATAGTTCACTTTATGCTAAACTGTTAGTTTTGTTCTTCCTCTTATGTTTGTAATTGCTAGTGCTTTTCAAACAAAGTATCTAGTTAAATTGTTTTGATAATCTAATGAGAAAAAAGGTATGTATTTGTAATTTTGTAATGTTTTTCCATTACAATGTTTGTTTTTATATGTTAAACTGAAATAAAGGTTTTTATGCAATAATAGAGAACTATAATAGATTTCACTGTTGTATCAAATCCAGGATGCAATTTTAAGTGCTGACTATGTGCTTAATTTACAGGTTACTTATAATAAGTAAAGCCAATCAATCACAGATACACGTACTTGTACTTAACCAAAAACATTAAATGTACTTTTTTTGTTTTTTTAAAAGATCTCCCACATGTCCCTGTCACAACTTTTTCACACGGACTTGTCAGGTAACATCTGTATATTTTTGCATTTACATACTGTATGCACACACATTTTTCAGTATTTTATTGGTTTTCCCCTTTCATTTTTCTGTCAATTTACCAGTTTGTCTTGAAAATAAAGACCAAGAGCTGCTGGATCCAGGTGTACATAAAGAAGAAGTTTCAGTGAGACCACTCTCTGAACAGGTAAATGTTAATCAGTTTAGATAAAGCCAATCAATCACAGATGCAGCATGTACTTTGTGTATTTTGAGAATCACAGGTTTACACTATATATCCATCCTAATACACATTGCTGCTTTTATCATTTACTTTGTCATGAAATGAAGACCCTCTTTATCCTGTTTCATTTACTGTGAGGAAACAAACTAACATATAAATGTGTGTGTGTGTTCATAATTCTTTTAACCTTCATTATTATTTGCAAATATAAATGAAATATTCTTCTTTTCCAGTAATGCGGGACACAATTTGAAGTGCTGGCCATGCGCTTGATTTGCATGTTACTTTTAGGTAAGTGAAGTTGATTAGTCAGATGTCACAACATGTACTTGTACCTAACCTAAAAGAATAAAGTGCATATATATGTGTGTGTGTGTGTTTTTTTTTTTTCTTTCAGTATTTAATTGGTTTGTTCCTTGGACGTTTCTGTCAATTTACCAACTTGTCTTGGAGAAAAAAGACCAAGAGCTGCTGGATCCAGTTGTACATAAAGACATATCCCTGAGCCACTCCCTGAACAGGTAAGTGTTGACTAGATCAGGTAAAGTCAATCAATCATATATGCTAAAAAATGTATTTGTACTTTAAGAGTAAATGTACTTTTGTTTTAAAGGTCTCCCACCTACCTGCTCCAACATTTTCCTCTGGACCTGTTGTCAGGTATAATCTGTAAATTTTAACATTTAAATACTGTATACACACACATTTCAGTACTACATTGTCTTTTTTTTCCCCTTGGCTAGTCTGGGAGAAAAATACCTAAAGCTTCTGGATCCAGTTGTACACAAAGAAGTACCTGTGAGGCCAACCCTGTAATGGGTAAGTGCTGACTACTTTAGTTTGTGTTTTACATTGTTTGGTATGTTCATTGTTATGGAATCAATCAAAACTTTATTTCAGATGCATATGGTCCATAGTAACAAAATGGAAGATCAAAACTGACATAATTAGAAGTAAAAGCATGTATATGGACTGATAAATTAATAAATACACTAAAAATGCACCAATTAATAATAATAATAATAATAATGTCTATTCCTGTCATCTGCGTATGTTCCCATACACAGACGAAATTCGTCTCTGCATTTAACCCAACCACCTACCAGGTGGTGCAGTGAGCAGCCCGAAAGCGCTCGGGGAGCTGGAGAAATAGGTGTGCACTCATAGACACCCCAAGCTGGGTAGTGGCCGGGGCGCGAACCCGCGACCTTCGGATCCGTAGTCAAAAGCCCTGCCACTAGACCATCTTGGCTCCTTACAAAAGAGAAATTTACTTCATGTTATATAATTTAATTGGCCTTTTTATTTCCCAGGTTAGTTCCAATAAATTATATATTTCTGCTTATAATTTACATTTTACTGTATTTTTAAAATATATATTTTTGTTTTTCTTGTAGATGCATTTGTGCCTTTTAATGTTTATATTCAATTATTGTTTATATTTTTTTCCCACAAGTTTTTCTTTTTTAAATGGGTCTTGCATTTCTATGTCTCCTGTTTTGACTTTACCTTATGCATTTCTGCTTCATGCACAGTAGATCTACACATGGATCCTGCTCCTTCCTGTTTTTTTGACCAATAGAAGTGGAGTAGTGGTGTAAAAACACATGGAAATAAAAAGACTTTTGGGGGAATAAATATAAAATAAATAAATACTTACAATATAAATATTGGGAGGCACAAATGCACATACAAGTAAAAAGGAACACAAAAATATGTTTTTAAAAACAGTAAAATGTAAAATGTAAAGTTTATTGGAACTAAGCAGAAAAAATAAATATGAAGGTAAATTAAATTATAAAACATGAGGTAAAGTTCTCCTTTTTTAATTTAATTGATGCATTTCAAATGTATTTATTGGTCCTTTTATATACAGTATTTTGGCTTTTACTTCTAATTATGTCAGTTGGGGTTCTCCATTAATTGTTACCTGCATGATTTAAATTTATTTTACAATCTCTGATGTCCATATCCTCTGACCTAGGCCTCACTGAATTCTCTAATACTTGACTAAATGTGTTGAGAGCCTCCAGCTGACTACATGCACACGTAAGTTATGACAATTTCTTATGTTTGTTTGTTTTTGTTTTATTATATTGTTTTTTGGTATTGCCTGGTTATAATCTTGTTTTTCTTTGTGCTTTTCTTAGGCTCCTGTCTGACCTCCAAATGCTAATGTTGCTAGCAATGAGGAAACCTCACATCTTCCACAAAGTGCTAAGGTGAATCTACTACTGCCACAGACGGTCCTGCATCTGGAGATTCATCACAGATGACCACTTCATCAAGTTTGCGGACGACACAACAGTGGTAGGTCTCATCAGCAACAACGATGAGACGGACTACAGGAACGAGGTGAGCCGCCTGGCCTTGTGGTGCGGACACAACAATCTCACTCTCAACGTGGAGAAGACAAAGGAGATTGTTGTGGACTTCAGGAAGAGGGATGCACAACATGCCCCTCTGACCATCAACAGCACCGCAGTGGAGAGAGTGGACAGCACCAAGTTCCTGGGAGTGCACGTCTCAAAGGACCTGTCCTGGAGCAGGAACACTGCAGCACTGGCCAAGAAGGCTCACCAGCGCCTCTACTTTCTCCGCAAGCTGAAAAGGGCTGGAGCTTCAACCCCCATCATGAGCACCTTCTACAGAGGTGCCATAGAAAGTGTCCTGACCAGCTGCATCACTGTGTGGTTTGGTGCATGTACTGCATCCTGCCGCAAGAGCCTCCAGCGCATCGTGAGAGCAGCTGAGAAGATCGTGGGCACCTCCTTGCCCTCACTGCAGGACTTACACAGCAAACGCCTCACTCGGAAAGCCCTCTGCATGGCAGGTGATCCCACACACCCACTACACAGCTGCTTCAGACTGCTGCCATCAGGGAGGAGACTGAGGAGTCTCCAGGCTCGAACCAGCAGACTGAGAGACAGCTCTGTTCATCAGGCAGTCAGAATGCTAAACACTCTGCCTGCTCTGCCTCCCCTCCCATTTGAACTGCCTTAACACAAAAAACTTTCTCACACATTATCACACAACACAAAGATTTTAACACTGGACCCTGTGTCATCAAACGGGTTATTCACTAAACTCTCGGTCATGTGCTCATTCAGTTTGCACTACTTCTCATATTTGCACTGTTTGTATTACATCACTGCCTATAGTCATAATACTGTTTACATTCACTGTTTACATACTACTGTTTACACTCAATGTTTACATTTATTAATACTGTTTACATTTATTACTCTTTACATTTATTACTACTATTTACATTTACACTACTTTTATATCTACACCACTGCTGATACATATACAGTATTCTCTGACCAGCCTTATTTAAGGATGCCCAATGTGCCTTACTGCATATGCCACTTTTGCCTCTATACCAACATCAACTACTACCTCATACATATACTGTGTACATTCTCATATGCTAGAACCTTCAGTTTATTTTACAGATATACTTTTTATACTTTTTTATACTACTATGCAAAAACTCTGGACAGTATTACACTTTTATTATTTCATTTTATGCTTATGTTCATTAATGTTTAGTGTTTTAGTTTTAGTGTTGGTGTAAATTTTCATACTTTTATACTACTATGCAAAAACTCAGGACAGTGTTACATTTTTACTATTTTATGCTTATGTTTATTAAATGTTTCAGTGTTTTAGTGTTTAAATGGTTACTGTTGCACCGAGGGACTGAGAGAAACGCAATTTCAATCCTGTGTATGTCCTGTACATATTGCAGTTCTGACAATAAAGTTGACTTTGAGATGAGTGAGGACGTCGCTTTCCTCTGCTGTGACTGACTCTTAAAATGACTGAAGGACACTGAAACTGTCATACAGAAGCAGATCATGGTATTTATGATGCATACCTCTGGTAATTGTAGTTTCTTTTATTATTAAGGTTCTTATGTCATCATGTTATCAATTTTAACTTTTTAACATTTTTTAATTCGTTTTGCTCATGAATAAACAGTTTTTAAGCAACAACTTGTGTGGATATTTTGTGTGCGCTCTATTTAGACCTGTTGTACATATCTGTATTGCGGGTTTGAACCAGATCTGGGCCGCGTTTTGAGATTCGACTTACTCTACTGGGCCGGACCTGGGCCAAATCCGCCTAAAAATGAAATGAGGATGCCGCATCTGGGCCGCATCTGGCCCAAATTTGCCTAAAAACTAAACAAGGATTCTGTATCTGGGCCGCATTTGGGCCGAATGCAGTAGTTTTGTAGCACTTCTGGCCCACCTCCGGCCCAGATCCAATCCAGATCCGCAATCCACATCTGGGCCAGTTTTGGCCCGTTGGACAAAAAGACACCGGGCCAGATCCATTTTACAAATGCGGGCCAAATGTTTTCATACATTTGGCCCAGATCCGGCCCACATAACTTTTGCTGTATGGGATTATTCATCTTGATTTTTAAATAGGGCAAAAACAAAGAGTCTCTTGGTGTGTAGATTGTCCTGAGCTCTAATTAAAATGAGATAAACAGTGTCTCTGAATCTTCACTGCAGGTTTGAGAAGATAAATCCTTCATGAATAACATTTTGAAATAAGAAAGTTCATGCTCAATAGTCCAGGTATCAAATCCGATCAGTCTCAATTAGTTCATCTGGACAGTTTCTTTTTAGTAGAAACGTTTCAACCTCACTCCAGAGGGCTTCGTCAGTCAAAGTAGTCCCAGTACACTGAGGGCTGCATATTTGTCACAGCACAGTAGTCCCAGCACACTGAAGTTACCCCACTTTTGGTGGGGTAACTTCAGTGTGCTGGGACTACTTTGACTTACGAAGCCCTCTGGAGTGAGGGTGAAACGCTTCTACTAAAAAGAAACTGTCCAGATGAACTGATTGAGAATGATCGGATTTTGAAATAACATTTGCTATTCAGCATGAATTAAACAGTTTGAATTAAACAGTCTTTGACTATCAAACATTGGATTCAGTAATGCTTATACAAGTAACAAGGTTATTCATTTGATGACATTTGAATTAACAAAATTAAAGGAAGTCTCTGGGTGACTTATTTGTATTTTGATTCAAATTAAAGTAATAAAAGTGTTACTGTCCCTTCAGGAGTTAACTCCCAGAAAAGGTCATCACTGAGAGCGATTAGAGACCACAGTGTGTCCACTACACATGCCTGCTGAGTATTTTAAGTTGAGCTGCTTATTTTAAATTATACATTTTTATTTCATACTGTTGCACTAAACTTCAATGTGAAGATTTTTTTTTAAATCTTATTACTTGATTGTTCAATCTACCTCACATAAGTACTCTGTTAAATGTTAAGGTAAATAAAAATTAAGGGACATCTGGATCTGTTTCTTTTTTTTTTTCTTCATTTTAAAAATGTATTTTAGAAGTATCGGATCGGGACTCGATATCGGCCAATACTCAAATTAAAGGACTCTGACTCGGACTCGGAGTCAGAAAAACCTGATCGGGACATCCCTAATTATAAATATATTAAAATTTCATTCCAAGTTATGGTAGTTTCTTTCTCTGGGACACGCCCCTAAAAATCAGCGCATTTCCGCAAAACGTCATTGTGATTTAAATATATGTAAATATCAATGGCGGAGCATGTCGAGTGTAGCATTTCTAGTGTTGATCTAAGCGATTTGTCTTCAGTTTTGGAAGTTCTGTTAGTTCTGGTGATTAACAAGAGCCAGCAGGTTTTAATTTAGGTATTCAACCGTATTTATATCAACCTTACCGTTCAGGAAGTTACTCTGAACCGAGACTGCAGAGGAGGACAGATAGCTGCAGAGGAGGGAGGATTTTAGGCAGGAAGTCATGGAACCCGATCTATCTCATTTACAGAGCACTGATTGGTAATTTTTTAATTAATGTATATAATAATTATTCAACATAAATTATAGTTTAAAAATATGAGTACCTTTGAAGTATCTGTACTTTTTTAACATTTATTTTAACATGAAAAACATTCTTATTTCCACAGATGTAATGTGCATGTGTAAATACACAGAATGTTCACTATATCTTGAGAGTATATTTATGAATTATCACTTCAAAAATGAATTTTCACGTAAATTATGTCTGAATTACATCAGTGCATTTAATGATTACTGCTTACTTACTTACAGCCTAGTTTTATCATACAAATATTTTGAATTCAATGAAAACACAAAACAATTGTATTGTTTTATAAATATTTATCCACTGTAAATAAAGCAACGATCTGATATAATCACAAAATTATATAAATATATGCTGGTGGAGATTCTCAGTCGTCCAGGACATCCTAAAATCAAAAAAAGCGTTCAATACAGAAACAACTGGACTTTATTTGTTACAGAAAATGTCTCACCCTCTATCCAATTGAATTGAGAAAGCCCTATGGATAGAGAGCAAAACGTTTTCTGTTACAAATAAAGTCCAGTTGTTTTTGTATTGAACGCCTTTTTTATCATATAAATATATCTTTATAATTTACATATAAAAATAAATATTATGTAATTTATTGGTTTTTAATGAAAAAAGTTTAAACACATATATTACATTATTTTTAAGATGTTAAACAAATGGTGCATTGACAATTTACACATTTTACAAAATTTAATGACACCAAAAAATTATCTGTGTGACATTTGTTTTTTTCTAATTTAAATTTATTAAAAACAAAAAAAAGTATCAGAAATGTATGAATCTGTACAAAATCAACTAAAACATCTTTATTTTACAGAGTTCTATGGAGTTCCACTTCGATCATGTGTTGTGACTAGGATCCGCCACACTTTTCCAGCAGCAGGAGTGTACACTGGCTTCAAGTGCCCCATGTTGAATGATTACTGGTATCTGGAACGTCTCTCTGGAACTGCTGTGTAAATATATGGATGCTGAGTGGATGTGGCACGTGAACTTCATCTCCAGGCTGGTCATCTGATTCACCTGCGCAGAGCAATTACCTCCTTCCTAACAGCTTCCACATAGCCTGTCAAAGGCAAACAACAAACAAACAAACAAACAAAAAAAAACATTATTTTTCAAAATACCTTTGTTCTTTGTGCCCTTTCTGGGGTCCACTGTCCAGGAAAATAGAGAGTGTGATAAGGAGCTGAAAAAGAGTCCAGGCAGGGTGGAGTGGATGGAGAAAAGTTTCAGGAGTGATTTGTGACAAAGGTCAAAGGAAAAGTTTACAAGACAGTGGGTATATTGGTAGAAAGACGTTAGAAATGCAGCTGCCAGGAAAAAGACAAAGAGGAGATACATGGATGCAGTTAGAGAGGACATGAAGATAGATGGAGTGAGGACAGAGTGAGGTGGAGGAGGATGACTCACTGTGAAGACCCCTGAAGAGGGAAAAAAAGATGTAGTTTCAGTTGTTAGCAAAGTGCTTAGAAGTGAAAGAAGAAGAAGTAAATGGACTGTATTTATCTAGCACCTTTCTATCTAACCAAGATATTCAAAGTGCTTTACACATCGACGAAGAGGAGGGAAGGGTTCCAGGAGACAGAGGGAGAAGAGGGAAGTCAAGAGAGAAGGACTTCGGGTTCTTTTCCATTCCTTCACGTTCTTCTCCTGAACACCATGTTCTTCTAGCTTCACACATTTTCCCCCTGAAAATGATGTTCTCCTCCTAACCTTCATGTTCTTCTCCTGAGCATTATGTTCTCCTCCTACCTTCATGCTCTCTTCCTAATCCACATTTCACCCTCCTTACCTTCATGTTTTTCTCCTCTTACTTTTTCATTTCATGAGCTTCATCTTCTTCCAATCTTCATGTTTTCCCACTGCCTCCATGGTGTCTTTCTGACCTTCATGTCCTCCTCCTGACTTGCATGTTCTTCTTAGTTTCTCTTAAGTTATCTATTTAAGGATGCCAGCAGATTGAGATTTTAAGATATATACACTAGTCAATTTTACTGACTGTACGATATTCCAAAATGAAAGAGTGAGCAGATTTGATCTGACTCAAATACTTAGCATTTAATTTTAACAAGTTCTCTCTTTTTAGGATTTAAACATGAACTTATGTGTGACCATGTTGAGCTATGTTAATATAGACATAATAAGACATAATAGACATTTTTTCTAACGAGAAAAATGAAGAAGAAGCAGATGTAAAATGCTACAAGTGTGGAATTAAAGGGCACAAAGCCAGAACATGTTTAAAGAGAGTGTGGTGCAACTACTGTAAGAGTAACACACACAAAGAAACACTGTGCAAGAAGAAGGGGAATCAAGATGGAGTCAGGCGAGTTTCAGAAGATCCACAAAGAGGACAAGATCAGCTTTACAAAGCAGAGCTTAAACGAAGTAAGGATCAAACAGACGTCAACTTAAAAGGCATCATGGTGGACGCCGGCGCAACTTCCCACATAGTGAATGACATCAGAAAGTTTAAAGATTTTGATGAAACTTTCCAGCCCAACTCACACACTGTGGAATTAGCCGACAGAACCAAATGTGCAGGAATGGCGCAGAAAAGAGGAACAGCCATAATCCATCTACAGGACAACAGAGGACATCACCATCGAGCGCAGCTGAGGGATGCACTCTACATGCCTTCTTATCCCCATGACATCTTCTCAGTGGCAAGAGCAACAAACGGAGGTGCGATCATCACATTCAAGAAAGTGAAGGAATTCAGCTTTGGGTGTTCAAATGAGCCAGGCGTCTCTTGAAGCAAATATGATTTATTGAAAAAGATACAGGTTAACAGAATAAGCAGACATCATTAGATCAATGTGCACATACGATCGGAGGATTCGTTGAACAGACCTGTCGCTCGAAGTCTCGTCAAGGAATGCCAGCTCACCCCTCTGTTGTGAGATATCATAAAATGTTTTGGGCTTCTTCTGTTGTGTGATTGGTCAGGCGAACTGATAACGATGGTTGCCAAAGCAACTGAGATTTATAGCTGGGCCAAGGTCTCTCTGCAGTGACCTGCATTAGATTGTGTGTGCCTCTTTGTTTCAGCATAAGAGTATAAGAAGAGTTTAGATTCAAACTGGTTTTACATTTATATTTATCCTGTGAACATTCTGTGTCCTCAACTAAGTGTGTTGCATAAACTAAATGTATTTCTGATGATGTCATAAAGATGTACCTGTTTTTTAGATCAGCCAAATTCTGTTTCTGCTTGCCCTTCCCCCCTCTGGAATGTGTTGACCTCCGAGATCTGCTACAAGCTGCAGGTCTGATCAAAACTGCACACTGGTAAGATTAACATGTGCACAGTGCATTAAGCATCTAAACATGATTGTATAAAACCTTTGTGATTACATGAAACACAGTTGTGAATGAGAATATAGGTTTAATCATAATAACGTATATAATGGTGATTTATCCTTCACTCCCTCTCTCGGCCAATCGAAGATCGGCCGAAACCAACAGCTGAACTCCAGACGGATCCCCTGAAGAGGACCCCCATCCCAACACCACATCCAAAACAAATCACCAAAAGCAAAATCAAGGTAATGTAATTAAACTCTCAAAATCAACTAAATCTAAACCAAACCCCATCTGACTCCAAAACTAACCACCAACTAAACACCAAATTAAAAATCACATGCTAGTATCTATACCAGCCTAATCTATGAAATCATAAAAGGATAAATGTAATCATCACTTCAACTCCTCATCCACTCTACAGGTATCTGGACTCAGCCAAATACCTGAGAGCTCCTCCAGCTGGCAGCGAACTGCGTCTGGCCCCTATCTGACCCCACAATCAACCAACCCGAACAACCTCGAACTGACTCCATCATCGCTCCTCAAAACAAAAATAAAAACATGAAACACACCGGAAAACAACAAGACATCATTGAATTAATGTGATTAGGACAAAAGCAACACCTCTCCATTCCATCACCAAACATCCCCCGCCACTACAGGTATCTGTTCTCTGCCAAATACAGGTGAGTTTGTGCGGCAGGCGATGGCCTGCACCCCGCCTGCACCAGGGGAAACGCCGTCCCAAAATCCTCCACCTCCTTGGAAGCAATCATCTTCGAGATCTTTGCCCGTGCACAAGGTGTCACACACCCCATAAATAGGCAGAACAGAACCAGAATCGCTAGTGGCAAGGCCAAGAGCTTGACCACACCTGAGGCCATGACCCTCTCGTGAACCAAGACAGTGCATGCCACAGCCCTGTATGCGCCTCCTCCGTCTGATGCTTCTGAAGCTCACTCAGATGGCGCAGGGCCACTGTCACCCTGACCTGTGGATCTGAAACAGACGCATCAGGTATAAAGGTACAGCAGGTGTTATTATCAATCATCTCACACACTCCATTAACAGATGCCTTAAACAAATCCATCAGCAATCTATGATGTAAAGACACAACATGCATGGCCCACCGCTCTGCAGAGGTGGTCCCTAACGCCTGTACCGACTCATAAATGAACATCCCAAATTGGTAATCTAAAGCTTCCACGCGCAACAGGTGGTCCCCGACTTTCGATCCCGGGAAGAAGCTACGCTTCCATTCCACTGGGACCTCTGAACCCCAAGAAGACTCGAGCTGACTGACGTCAGAAGTCTTTGACCGTCCCACATAGTGAGAACCGTTACTCAAAGACACCAGGTACGACCCCTCTGTAACCGCAACCGGTGCACAGCACCCAGTCCAGTTCGCTGGCAAGGTCAGGAATACCTGATGTCCACACAGCCAGGCCAGAGCCTCGACCGGATATGTGCCATTACTGCCAGGCACACCCATGAACTCCCTTCCTGGATGGTACACCGCTCGGCACCTCTCCTCAGGGAGTGACCCCACTACCACCTGATATGAGTCCTGATGATGGACGCGGTGCACACAGACAGGAAACTGTCCATTGGATGGCCAATCAACAAACTGAGCTAACACCATCGGCTGTGATAATGTGCTCAATTTGCACCTTTTAGGCTGACATTGCAGGTGCTCCCTGAAGAATCCTCTGGAGCTAATCTGCAGAACACAAAATGACAGCATCCGGTCAAGAGGTTTAATATTCAATGGCAGCTGCGAGTCAGCAACAGGAAGTGGGGTACAGATGTAAGACTCAGACCTGTGACGGCTACTGGCCAAGAACTGCGCATACCTGTACCAAGAGTTCCTCTGAAAGACTTCAGAAAAATTCATCAACAGATGACCAACATCCTGTACCTGCGTCCATGCTCCCTGCATGAGGACATCTCTCTTGTCCCTCTGATGAGGTACGGGATGACAGCTCAGATGACCTGGTATCACACAGAAATACTCCAACAACAGAATGATAGAAACGATAATCAATGACCCCACACCTCCAGCCACCATTAGCCTCTTCTGCCCCTCAGCCATGCTTGATCTAGTTCGAAATCCTCTACAGTGTCACACTTTGAACCCAGAAATGTGATGAAACACAACAGAAACACAAATTACCCCCTTCTCAGTTAAATCTGCAGAACCTGAAAAGGTAAATACACATCAAAAGCAGTGTTGAAACCCAACCACCAAACGCATGCACAGTTAACAAAATCTTCTTTTTCTCCTTGCTTTTTTTTAATTAACACAGGAAATCACTGGAACCGCACCTGTAAAAAAGACATCCTCAAAATGAATAAATCACTCTCCCATTGAATTTTGAACCAGAAATAAGGAATTGGTGAACAACCCCTAATATTTTATGATTTTAACACTGAAATAGAAAAATGTAACTTCAAACCCTTGAAAGTTAGACCTGGTAATGAATTAAAGTAGGTGTTGTTCTGTTGATGTCTAATTTTAGAATAGAAGTAAGTTTAATCGATAAAAGTTAAAAGTTAAAATGTAGCAGCAAATTGTCGACAACTAAATCAACTTCTAATATAAGAATTCGGAGCAGATTGTAACACTAATTTAATATTAAAGGTGAAATCTAATATCTAATCCTAAGTGTGTGATCTTTAAAATGTGATTTAAGATTTAAAGTATGAAACATTGCTGATTTAATCATGCAAAATAGAAACACCTGTAAAGTTTAAAACACTGTGTCAGTCTTTCTGAATCGATTTAACCCTCTGCTTTCTGTTCTGTTTAGATCTTTGTGGAAAGCTGCATTCTTCAGAGGTCACCACCCTTTTCTTGGGCTGCAGATTGCTGAAGATTATAACCCAGCTGGTACTTTGTTCAAATTTCCCCGTTCCACTGGTCAAGCAAAACTGCCCCTGACCCAAAGAGAATGGTTGACCTCCTCTTTTATGCTCCTCTTGGTGTGGCCTGCCTTGTTAAGCTGCAATCATGCAACTGGCTCTCCTCTCTCAAAGCAACAAGGCAGACAGGCCTGGGGAACTGTTTCCCTATCGTTCTGGCCTATTCTCAAAAGCAAGCACAAAGATGCTCCTCAGGAAGACAGGTGTTTTCGGGAAGCTCCACCACTCGAACCAGAACACCACACGAACAGATGACTTCCACGGCAGAGGAAGTGAAACGATGAGACCCACACCTTCCTCGAATCCGATCTCACGGATGGAGATGCAGGACAGCCCACCGCTCGTGTGGACCGCTTCCTCCAGTTGCAAAGCCGGCCCTCTCAGCTGTGCAGCTCCGACAGAGCTGCCTCGACCTGATGTGATGACCTTTGAGACCCCTTTTCCGGACCCCTCTCTGGCTGTGCCTTTCCCTCTCTGGCGAGGAGCTAGTGATGTGGGCCTCGACAGCTCAGCTGTGCGCACCCCCTTTGGCTCAGGCCGCTCTCTTATAGAGGCCCTGAGAAGCACCCCGGGTGTCAGCGGACCTTCCGGCCTCGTTCAGGCTTTGCACTCTCAGGTGTAACGGATCCAAAGATCTGTAGATGGAAGCTGGACAAACAACTATTAGTCTCTCAAAATACATTATATGCAACATTACAACAACCCTTATCCCCTATCTACAGATGTCCTCAGCCCTAATGGCTATTTTGTGAAGCCCCCAAATCAATTAATTTTAGTCTGTGCACAGATTACAGCCAATTTTCCAAAAGTGTACTAGCATGTTTGAGGCCTAAAGGATTTCTAACATTCACTAGATCTGCATTGCTAAAATGCGTACCCTTATCTGATCTGATTTTTACAGGAAACCCATGACATGGAATGTAACAGTCGATTAAAAATTTTAGGACCGGTTTGTTGTCTTCTCTTTTAATTTTTAATTTTTATCTTTATGCCCCTGGCCAGCCGGCGCGTGCGGCACGCCAACCATAAATTTCTGAACCCTTTTACCGGTTTGAGCATGTCTGTACAACCAATTATTATCTCATGACCCGGTGTCATCACGGTCGAAAATTTCCTTGTTCGCGTGACCTCCTCGTCTGTTGAGCCTCACGCAATGAACGCACGGCGCACTGTTCTGATCAGAGAATTTAAATGTGTGTATGCCACCAGCTGAAATCCTCTTCATCTGGTGTGCCCCACACGCGCGAGTTGCTGCTCCTCAAAATCTTCTTCTCTTCCATCTTCTGGATGAATACACAATTCATCTGGTCTCACTTTAGCTCCATGGTCCAGCCACACTGTTTTTCTTCAGGAGCCGCCCCTTGTCTTCTGGTGTTCGACCACATTTTAGCTCCAATTGATGTATCCGGATGTTCTGCTTCCAAATCAGCTTGACAGTTTACTGTAGATGTTTATTAAGTGTCTGTGTGTCGGTAATGTTAAGGCTGTGATACCATCTCGCACGTCTGCTTCCTTTGTCTCCCTTTGCTGTCCAAAAACCCTCTCTTGTCCACTGAACGAGCTTAGTTTGTGCTGCACCCAAAGTTCACACAGAGCCCTGCCTCCGCCCTCTGCGCTGACTGTGTTCCTCTTGCCGCTTAAAACCTACCATCGCGTCAAAACACTGATCTGCCTGAAGTCCATTACCGAACCAGCACTATCACTGCTCCGCTTTTCTGTCCACGGAAACCACTTTCCTCACCGACCACCACGTGCGCCTTCTGTGTTTTTTATCCTGCAAATTTGTTCACGCCTTGTCATCAACTTGAGCTCTCCTCATCTTTGAAAGCTTATTCCTCCTTAATTGATCCTATCTGCCCTGATTAACGATCCAATTTATGCGGCTTAACTATATTCCTGAATTTCAACTCAGCCGCTGTACCCACCAGACTCCCAGAAACGCGTTACCTCAAGGAGAACTGCCGTTCTTTATCTAACCTTTAAAACCCAATATGAATAATTGTGGTGACACCAATTTTACCTGTGAAAATATTCGCAAACTCATTTTGCTGTGGCCCTCGGGATGAGAGCCTTGTTATTTTGTTTCAGAGCCTTCTGGAACGGGGAGAAGCAGACAAACAGAGCCCACAAATCAGTATTAACCTAATAATTATGTGACCTGCGGGGACATGTTCTATGTGTTGTCATTAAACAATGCACTTTACGTTTGGATCCCGAGACTGAGGCCCCAGTGTGACTCAACCGATTCAAATGGTAGGCCGACGCCTTCACGGGTTGCTGGAATGAGTGACTCCTGACAGCTGTTCCACATGTTCATGTTCTGGTCGTGTGAGTTTGTCCATTGTTCGGCTCATGTCAGCTTCAGTGAACCGCCACCTATTTCTGGTGGCTGTTTTCTGCAGGGTGCCCCAAGTCCTGACTTCACTTGATTTCACGTTGTGTTTGCTGACGTTGCTTGGACAGTTCTTTTGTTCAGGTCTCTGCCTTGAAAATATGGCTGAGGAAGTTCATGGACATTCTGATGTTTGAATGACAGTTCTTTGGTTTTTCTCCCTTTAACTGTCCTTGTGTTGTTTCCATTCTTGAGAGGTTTCTCACACTGACTGGCAGCTGTCACACTCAGAGTCAAAATGCACCATGTAGACGTCAACTTTATGCATTCAAATCCAATTGACCCACAACTGCCCCCCAATCTCATGACACAAAACGCAAAAGTATCATGCATTTTGGTTGAATCCTAGCTCATGGCAAATAACATTATGTGTGCGGTAAAAAAAAGGTCTGCCTGTCTCATGCTCCGTTTCCACCAGCTGCGTGCTGTTAGGCCGTGAAAAAAAAGAAAATAGTCTAACGCCAATATATTGTTTAACCAAAATTCAAAAGCTATATCTGTCTCATTCGGCTTTTGTCTCCAACCAAACACCTCTCTCAGGATCTGGTCTGCACAACGGGTTTCTTACCCCTAATTTAAAGTCAAAAGCAAAAATTTACAAATTGAAAGTGAATTTAACCTCGACCCCAGACTGTCTCGCATCTCTCTAGAACTTTCGTGTTCGTCTAATTGATGCTCTTAAAATTCCCAAAGTAAGCCTTTTGCTCTGTGGCTGATTTCTAGATAATATTTCGCCTCACCTTCCTGATCGTCTCTCTGGTACTTCCACAACCTCTGAGTGGCCTCCTCTCTCTTGGGCCCGATCCTACCTCCTGAGTCAACATCCTCTTCACTTTCTTGATCACCACATCTCCCTCAGTCTTCGTCTTCCTCCACCTCTCTTCCAATATGAATCTTTTCATATCATTCCACATCTTTCTGGCTGCTCCTCTGTCAGCTCCAAGTCATCTCTGATAACATCTCTTCTGTCCTTCCACTGGACTTCCCCACATCTTCTCTCATCAGCATAACTGACTTCCCGCTCAAACTCACTACGGAGATGTTGTGCTCTCTGACCCCTCATTCTCTCCTCCATGGTGCCCCCCGCCCGGACCCGCTCCTCATCCTCGGTGTCATCCTCTTCAAACCTCCTCTGACCTCTCCTTCTTGGAAACAGAGGATACTGTCCCGCTGATGGAGCAGGAGGGGCGGTAGCCTTGACCGCATAGGGAGGTGGTGTTGTTTTTTCTTCTATTTCTGCGCCACTGTTTGTCTCTCCAACATTTTGTACGCTCTGAGATAACAAAGCTAACTGCTTGTACACCTCCACTAATTGCTTTTGTTGTTGGTGACTTTTATTAAGCTTACTACGCTCCCAAAATGATGTACAAATTGTTTGTTTGGTTTGTATATCATCAAGCAATTTTTGCTGTTCTTTCACTTTTGTCCAAACTAATTGTGTTAGGTTTTCTGTTGATTTTTCTGAATTTTCTGCTGCTCTCACAATTTGTATGATTAACGCATCTAATTGTTTGCACTTACCAGGATCTGATGCATGAATTATGGCTATCACCGCCTGAACCCTGATCATTTGTTCATGTACAGATTCTTTTTGACAGGTCTGTTTCTCCTTTATGTGCGCCATGATCGCCTTGTCACAACATTCACTCAAAAAGCTTTATTTCCACAATTGTTTCTCCCATCCACTGAGTACTCTCGTGTAACATAGTAAAAAAGTCTAAAAAAGTCTGAGGAGTTCCCCTTGTGTTCAGGCTTTTATTTCTGTGTTAAAAAACAGCTCCCTCTGCTGGCAGACTCATGGCAGCACCACACATCAGTCACATGAAGAACACCTTAAACGCACACATCTGAGTCCACACAAACATTTATCAGACAATTAAAAATTCCTAATTTGAAACTAATTGAGATCTCTTCTCCCTAAAATGATGATTCACATTAAAAAACTTAAAGAAATGCGACGCAAAGTATTTTAAAACAAATTAAACACAAGCCCAAATCCTGCAACCTCTCTGGGGTTGCTTTTCTCTCTTTTTTTTTTCTACAGACCTCTTCGGTCACCGCCCCAGTGCGATTCCACTGCGCTAATCCGCAAGTTTAGCGCAAGGCACTCTGGGAGCTGTAGTTTTCACCTCACGCGTGAACTTCCGGCGACCCCCCGATGACGCCAGGCATCGGTTACGTCCGACCTCCAAAACAAGCGGCAGCCGTTCAACTACTCACGAGCGGACATGAAACAAGTTGAACGACCTCTCCAGCTACTCAAAGGATCGAACGCTCCGGAAACGCTTTTCTAAACAAGACAGTGAAACAAGTCTTCGTGACTCCCACTACTCACGCGGACGAACGGATCAGCCCCACGTGAAACAAGCGGCCACAACCGGCTACTCACGGCCTGAATAGAAAACGTTTATTCCCCAAAAGTAAGTAATTAGAACCTCAACGTTCGATCACCTCGTGATTACTTTAATCAGACGTGTGCGCGCCCCACACGCTCCTCGGCCGCACTCGGGCGGGGAGGGGCCGTAGCCCACTGGTCCCGAACCGAACCGAACCGACCCCTTGTCTGCTTAAACTGAAAACGTATCTGTGAACCACTTTTAACCAACCAAATTATTTATTTTAACTTCACAAGAGTCCTTTATCTCGAGAGACTCTCGTGTACTTTAGTGCAGTAAATTTGGATATTAGGCCAAATTGTTGTTTTGAGTAATTCACGGTTCAACTTACCTTTCTGTTGTTTTTTGGGCCCACCGCACTGTCAGTCACGAAGTTCTGCTCGTCTATTTCAACAGGCCACCTGGTTCATCACGTCGGCTGGTCACCAGAACTGAAGGAATTCAGTTTGGATGTTCAAATGAGCCAGGCGTCTCTTGAAGCAAATATGATTTATTGAAAAAGATACAGGTTAACAGAATAAGCAGACATCATTAGATCAATGTGCACATACGATCGGAGGATTCGTTGAACAGACCTGTCGCTCGAAGTCTCGTCAAGGAATGCCAGCTCACCCCTCTGGTGTGAGATATCATAAAATGTTTTGGGCTTCTTCTGTTGTGTGATTGGTCAGGCGAACTGATAACGATGGTTGCCAAAGCAACTGAGATTTATAGCATGGCCAAGGTCTCTTGCCTGTGACCTGCATCAGCTTTGTGTGTGCCTCTTTGTTTAAGCATAAGAGTAGTTTAGATTCAAACTGGTTTTACATTTATATTTATCCTGTGAACATTCTGTGTCATGAACTAAGTGTGTTGCATAAACTAAGTGTATTTCTGATGTGTGTGTTATAATAAAGATGTGCCTGTTCTTTAGATCAGCCAACTTTTGTGTCTGTGTGCCATCCCCCTCTGGAATGTGTTGACCTCCGAGAGTTGCTCCAAGCTGCAGGTCTTGCTCAAAACTGCACACCGGTAAGATTAACATGTGCACAGTGCATTAAGCATCTAAACATGATTGTATAAAACCTTTGTGATTACATGAAACACAGTTGTGAATGAGTATATCGGTTTAATCATAATAACGTATATAATGGTGATTTATCCTTCAAAAGGTAATAGTACAGTAATAGTAAAAGAACAATACCTCTTTTTGAGCAGTTGAGGTGGTTGAATCTCTCATCATCTCTCATCATCAGGGCTCCAGGACATGCTGACACTATCAGTCTGAGTTTTTTCATAAAGTGCTGAAGTGTTGACGTGATGGAAGACGTCTTAGCAGCGTTCAGTAAAGCCTGCACATCAACAACATTTCAGACATGATTCAGAGATCATTAAAAACTCCTACAATTTGTGTTATTGATCTGGAATGATTTGAATTACCTGATAAAAGTTGCAGCTGCTGATCGGTGTTTACAAGCTGTTTTCTTCGTTCACGTTCGGATGATGTGGTTAGTCCGTTCAAGTGACGTGTTGCTGTTGCAGATCCTGTCTTGTGAAGCAGCGTCCATGCACAGCTTTTGAATTTGCGCTGGTCTTTTAACAAGAAAACAGGAGACCGCAACAACATGCTAATAATGCTAACGCGTGCTGCAAGATGCCGTGCTGAAACTTAGGTCGCATAGAGCAGACGTCACGTCACTCCTTGAGTCCTGTCTATCACTCGTCCTCCTCTCAGCTGCAGGTAGGAGGAACTTTTCCTCAGCTCCGTGTGAGCACCTCAGTCCAGTTTCTGTCAGGCACGCTGGTGTCAGGTTTCACAGCCGCAGCAGCAGGTGATGCGAGTAAAGGGGAGGGGCTGGTCGGAAGAGTGCTGAGAGATTTCATTGGATTAGCTCGATGTCGTTCAAGAAAATCAACCAATCGGCCGTCGCGATTGACAAAAAAATAGCTATAATTTATTTTTTTGGTTCATGAGTGACAGGACCGCCCGGGCGGCCCATAAATCCCATAAATCACCGACGGCCCAGCGGGCATTTGCCCGGTGTGCCCGATGGCCAGTCCAGCACTAACTCCCGCACTCAAACATGACAAGCAGCAGTTAGACATGCCTTCCAGGCTCATGGCGCACGCGCAGGCCTGGAGGGCGTGTGCCAAACGAATGGATCACGACGGTGCGCTGTGGGCTCAAGCTGCGGTTCATCAAAGGACCCCCCCCTTCGTGGGGGTGCTGCAATCGAACATTAACCCAGCACGCACGCACGTGCTGAGGGAGGAAGCGTCAATGATGTTACAGAAAGGAATAATAAGTATTGTTCCAAAACACAAACTACGCTCCGGTCATTGCAGCAAGCTCTTCCTGGTGCCCAAAAGAGATCAATCCCTGAGGCCGCTCCTAGATCTCAGGGCTCTTAAAAAGTAAATAAGAACTTTCAAGTTCAATATGTTCACACTGCGGCAGGTCCCCCAGTCCGTGAGACCTGGAGACTACGCATGTACAATGGATTGAAAGACGCCTATTTCCATGTGGGCGTGTGGAGGAGGCACAGGAAATTCCTCCGGTTTGCATTCAAAGGGAAGGTTTATGAATTCAAAGCCTTACCCTTCGGTTTGAAGACTGTTCCTCGTACATTTACTAAATGTCTGGACAGCCCTGACCCCTCTTAGGATTCAAGGAGTCAGGATTATGAACTACCTGGATGACCTCCTGGTTCTGGTCGGAAGCAGAATACAGGCCCAGTCACACTCCTGCAGGGTGATCTCTCACCTGGAGTCTCTCGGTTTTGTCATAAACCTACAAAAAAGTGACCTGACCCCATCACGGATTACCGTATTCCTGGGAGTGCAGGTCGATACCATCCGGTACAGATCATGGCTCTCAGAGGAATGTGTTTCCTCGATTCGCCGTTGCCTGGCAAAGTTTAAACTGAATCAACGGGTCCATCTGAAAACGTGCCAACGCCTTTTAGGCCTCTTGGCGGCAGCCATACCCTGTGTGCCACACACATTGCTGAAGATGCGGGTCCTGCAGTTCTGGGTGAACTGAATTATGGAGCGGATGCCCTCTCAAGAGGGCCTCTTTTGGAATCAGAATGAAGACTGAACCCACGAGTTGTGGATCAGGTCTGGTCACGGTTTGGGAGAGCCTCGGTGGACTTGTTTCCATGCAGAGCCAGCTCACAATGTGACCTCTACTCCTCTATGAGGGAAACAGACACACCGTTGGGAACGGATGCTTTGGCCCATGATTGGCCAGCAGGGGTGCTGTATTATGCTTTTCCACCTGTCCCTCTGATTCAGGTGACACTGGAACGTATACGTAAGGGAGCCCTCTCCCTGATACTAATAGCCCCCAGGTGGCCACAGAAACCGTGGTTCCCGGAACTGATCTCAATGCTGTCAGGGATAACATGGCAGTTGCCTTCTTACAGGGGAGGCCGTGGTGTAGTGGTAATGGCAGTCGTCTCCCGATCGGAAAGTTGGCGGTTCGACTCCCGGGACCCGCACCATGTGTCGTTGTGTCCTTGGGCAAGACACTTAACCCTGAGTTGCTCCCGGTAGGACTGGAAAGCACCTTGCATGGTAGTCTGCCGCCACCGGTTTATGAATGTGTGTAGCATTCAATATATGTGTAGCACTTTGAGATTTTCAGTAATGAAAAGTGCGTTATAAATTGAATTAATTATTATTATTATTATTATTACAGAGACCTGCTGACTCAGGCACGTGGGCAGCTTCTACACCCACGTCCGGAGCTGTGGCAGCTTTCAGCCTGGCCACTGAAGGGAACTGGCTGAGGGCCTAAGGCTTGATCGTCTTTGTTTCCAACAACAATAACAGCATACACAAGGGAGACCCTTGGTGTTTATGTTTACTTGGGGGATGTTCAGTGGGAGGGTTCCCCTCTCCTCTGACAGTTCTCCAACATCAGGATGGGCCTCTTTGACAGTCCTAGTAAGTTGTCTGCTCAAGAAGCAGATGAGGGACTCGTGCGTGCCCCTTGTATATATGAAAATTTCCCCCTGGGGACCTGGAAGGTTACCCTGTGCTTGAACTGGGTTCTCTACCTCCACATTGCCATCTGATTGCCAGTGGAGTAATGGGTCCCTTGCTCTTTTCCTCCTGCTTCTCAAGATTTCCAGGGAAAAAGGAGATGATGAGTAATCACACTAGCGGAGCACGCTTATGCTGTCTCTAGCTGGTGTTTTCATCTATGTGTCCAGTGGTAACATCAGGCTGATGTTTCTACATGTGGCATTTTTTCTTCTCAGGCTGTGTTCTCTACATACCTTGTAGAGAGCGGGTTACATAGGGGGGAAAAAAATCAATAAACCAGATTTGATACATATTAGCCTACAGTGTGATTGTAGCCAAACTTATTCCAAGTAACATTTCCTTCTCTCATTGTTATGGATTAAAACCAGCAGAGCCTGATTTATGGAAGCAGCCATGTATTTTTGGAACCAGAGTCTGAGCACTAGTGATGTGGGACATTCAGTCCTGCCTTCTTGCCAACAAACAATCATTCACAAAGTGAATCACCAAGAGTCAATGCCTAAAAAAAACATATGTGAACAGTAGTTTTGGATTTTACCAAGGTCACTGTCCCATTATGTATCAAGGGAGAGACTTGAAACTTGTATTGGAAATGGCCAACAGGGAATCTGGTCCAATTTCAACTTTTTATTTATTTATTTATTTATTTATTTATTTATTTATTTATTTATTTATTTATTATTATTTTTTTTTTTTCTGTCAGAGGTATAGATATATTTGGTCTAAGGGGCAAACACAGCAGAAATTGTTTGGAGTAGAGTAGATGAGGCCTAAATGTCATTTTTTTTTTCTTTCAGCTTTTCCCATCTTTAGGGGTCGCCACAGCGAACTGGTCGCACGAAGATTTGGCAGTGGTTTTTACGCCGGATGCCCTTCCTGACACAACCACAGACCACCGAGCTACCACAGCCCTCTGTGTGGAGCAGAGAGCTGCTATCTAGGGTGCCCAGGGGAGCAGATGGTATGGGTTAAGGGCCTTGCTCAAGGGCCCAGAGTGGGGCAGATGAGGCCTAAATGTCAGTAATCTTGTGATATAACAAGTGCCATGAGGTATTGATGGATGAAGGACCCAAACAAGCTCAGAGGAAAGCAGACTGGATTTATCAAATAAAACTGTATACAATGGAAAGTAGGTCTGAGCAACAAATACAAAGCTTGACAAGGTTAAAAAACAAAAATGATCTGACAGAAAGTTATACAAAGTAAGGAAGTACGTGACACTAGTTGTGGGGAATCAGAACAAAACCAGCTGGAGCAGGCAAACAAATAAAATCACAGCACTATAAAATACAAAGTCATGAAAGCAAAACAACATACAGTATCTCAGGACTACACAGACTGTGACAAGTAATTTTCAAAAGGTACAATTACCTAAAAATCCCGTTTTCCTTTTTGTGTTGGCTTAAAACAAAATCCTTGGTGCCTGCTGAAGTTTGTAATCTGTTAAAAAGCTGATTTTGCATTATGTTCATTAGAACGAGAGGATCAAGGTGACATTCACTGAGTTGAGTGGAATGTGGCTCAAGTCCAACATTAAAGCTGGACTCGTGTCCTGGGTTTACGTTTCTAAATAATAGAGGGTTATTTATCTTAATAAAGAAACTCATAAGACATTCTTGCTTCAAGGCGGGATAGGAGTGGATATATTTTAGTATGCCTTTTTTTAAGTGAAATTGATTGGCTTGGAATAAACTTTTAAAATTACCAATGTGTAAGGAGAGTGGTATACAATTCAGTTCAGTTCATTTAAATAGCACCAGGTCACGACAGAAGTTCTCAGGGCGCTGTACAAATTTTTTCACATACATTAAAGAAAAGCCAGTTAAAAGATATGTGTCTAATGGTACGTCCACACCTAAAAGCGTTTCAACTTCCAAAAAGCTCGTCACGCACGCAAGTGGACGCACTGGACCCACAGTGGTGTCCAGACCAGAACGCGAAATTGCTCACTGAACGCGAAACTGCGGCGGTGTGGCGGCGGGGTGAGTGGGAGGAGCTTACCGGTATACCGAGTTCCTCACTGCACTGACAGCGGTTCTGACAGCGGTTCTGACAGTGGTTCTGACAGCGGTTCTGACGGGACCGTGTTTTGTGCACTCCTGCCATGAAGAAGGAGGAAGACTGCAGCTCCAGTGTATGAGGAAATGATTCCTTCAGCAGTTATTAATCTTTCCCACAAAACACTGGAGCTACAGACTTCCTCCCCCTTTATGGCAGGTGCGCCGGGGCGAGATGGCTGGCTTGTTGGTAACTTTTTAATTTGTAATTGAGGATTTGGAATTATTCTCTGATCATTTACTGTACCCCCATGGCTTATGACACCTCTAAACAGCCCTCAGACAAGACAGGAGCGCTTGTGTAATAAGCTGCATACAGGCACTCGTGCTGTAGTTGAGTGCACAGTTGGAGTTTTGACATGACATTTATTTTTCCATCCATCTCGGTAACGCAGACTTTTCCTGACCTCCAGCACCGTGCTGCGGCGAGACGTTTTCTGAAGCCATTTTCAGATCAAACCATTTTTTCTTGATTTCTGATACTGTACGACCCACGGGAGACACAACATTAACAGCAGTGGTTATTTCATGCCATTCTTTGGCTTTTCGCTGTCATTTTATGAACGGACACTTCCTGCTCTCTGAGGCAGGAAACGTAGCCTTATATGGTGTTTTGAGGGGTGGGAATTATGTAAATGACCTCTCCGCGTGCACGAGCAGGTGGATAGAACAGGTGCAATTCATCATACGTACGCAGCTCATTTACACACTTTTCCTGAGGATAGAAGAGTTTGTTGAATCTGACGTGGCATGTTCGTACGAACGCTTCGTACGAACAAAAGTAAGAGAAATTTAGGATAAAAATACGAACATGTTCTTGCATGAGGCCCAATGTTATAACATTCAAGACACAGAACATTTGTGGGTGCTGTGTTTGGCTCTGAACGATTTCCATTTGTGATTCTCCATCCATCCATCCATCAATCCATCCATCCATCCATCCATCCATCCATCCATCCATCAATCAATCCATCCATCCATCAATCCATCCATCCATCCATCAATCCATCCATCAATCCATCAATCCATCCATCCATCTATTTTCTTTCGCTTATCCGGGTCAAGTCGCAGAGGTAGCAGACTAAGTAGGGAGGACCAGACTTCCTTGTCTCAAGCCACCTGGACCAGCTCCTCTGGGAGAATCCCAAGGTGTTCCCAGGCCAGCTGAGAAGCATAGTCTCTCCAGCGTGTCCTGGGTCTTCCTCTGGGTCTCCTCCCAGTGGGATGTGTCTGGAACACCTCACCAGGGAGGTGTCCAGGAGGCATCCTAACCAGATGCCCGAGCCACCTCAACTGGCTCCTCTCGATGTGGAGAAGCAGCGGCTCTACTCTGAGTCCCTCCGAGATGACCGAGCTTCTCACCCTATC